>OVAY01001090.1:0-36164 GCA_900406395.1 Kernera saxatilis
TATATATATGGCATCTTATATATGCACTCACTTATCTTCTTAATATGATTTGTCCCTTTTAAGGAATCTTGTCCCCACAAATCAAGTCAGGCCCAAAAAAATAATCACATTTTAACCAAAATAATAATTTATAAACGTTTTTCTATATTAAAAATATGTATTTTAAATGATACCATATTACTTTTTTGTAGTTAAAATAAAAGTTTACATGAAAAATTTGAAACAATATTTCTTTTAACCGAAAACAAAACGTAGATAAATAGTGTATATATCCAACTTTGGTGAGCGTACACAACTTTCGAATTAAGAAGTGAGCTAGATTCTAGGCTGTGTTACTTGAATTTACCTTCTCGGTTTCGTGTCAAAGTCATATTTTTAGTTGTATTTATAAATATATCTTAACCTAGTGGAAACCCTAATTCCCAATTTATTTATACTGTTCACGTTAAAGCACATGCAGTACACCATGCAATCATTTATATTATTTTGATTAGCACGATTTTGACTTTTTTTTATAGGAAAGATACATTAATTTTTTATTTTATTTGACAATTAGAAAGATCAGATCCATAGAACCTTAATTTTCATAAAATGTGCGATCCACCGTAATAATTGCAGTGACCAAAAGTCAGATTTGGCTATGTATTGATGTCTTGCACTTCAGATTATCAGTTGGTCTGGTGATATAAGATGAATTACCATTTTTCAAAAAGAAAAAAAAAGGGTCATAACCGGAGATATCAAACCGAAATCAAGATTAATTCCCAAAACATGTAAAAGGCTAGATATTATTGTCAGTTAAAGCATTCACAGTGAACAACTATAACGAAAATTACAGTAAAAAGACTCGAATCCTTGATCTCTTAGCCTCGTGATGAATTTTTGAACCACTGAACCACAACGAATTGATTACATAGGTCTTAATCCTAAACTTTGGGATTACATAGTGATTTGGTACTTTTAGTTGACCAAAAAAAAAAAAAAGTTAAACTGTTTCTTTTTCTCTCTTAAACATATATACTATCGGGAAATGTTGGTTTGTACATTGCTTGTGATCACAAGCTCAAGTTTAGATTCAACATAAACAAAAATTCGAACTTGTTTGTTAAATGATGATGAATGTAATTGTCGAAGTAGTGTGAACCATCACTCTACAACTTGAAACAGTGAATGAAACGTCAAAAACTCATTGAAATGTTGGTGTGGTAACGTTCCGATGTTTGAATGGATTGAATTGTTAAAACATATAGTAAGTGAAAATGCTATAACATTATTTGTTCAAAAATGTATAAATTTCATGTTTGAGAAGGTAAGAGATCTCAATTATTGTATAGTATTGTTTTTTTTTGTTAATATTCAGTGTAATTTAGAAAATTTATAAGGCGGATTTCATAGATATTGTAGAACTATAGTACACTAGCACGCTAGGCAATGATGTAGAAAGAACTATGAACATTTAATTTTCTGTCTAATTATTTGGGTTAAGTTGGATTTTCGTGTAGGCTAGGCTAACTCTTTAATGTGGGCCTGGGCCTTTTATAAAATTTTGATGGGCTACACTAGCTCCTTCTCTATTAATTAATAGAAAACAATTATTAAGAAGAATAAATTTTTTTTTTTTGGGTCGGCCATAGTTAAATATTACTCTAGTCGCAGACCAAAAACAAAAACAGAACAAATATACATAGGTATGATAATCTGAAGTGCATGTACAAGTCGAAGAAAGTAAACAACAATCGCATTTCACAAAAATATCTTCGATCTGACCAGACCAGAGTCAACAGTTAAGTGAATATGATTCCAATTGCGTTCCAAACACTTTTGCAAAATATCTTTCCCAGGACATAAGATGACGTGGAAGAAGCGGAGTGGCGAAGTAGGTTAGATATTTTCTCGGGGATATCTTATGGTGACGTGTCCTCATCGAACAGGCGTAGATCTTTACTCAGTTATGATGAGCCTTGTATCTCCTTTTAATTACAATATTACCACTTTCTTCGCTTACCAAACGCATCCTCCACAGTAGATTTTAAAGGGTACTTTCGTCAATGAGATATCTAAGCGGAGATATTTTAATAAAGTTTAAACAGACGGCAAAAAGAAAAGACAAATATCATAAGGTGCAGCGTGACAGAAGAGAAAGATATTTTTGTGAGCGAAAATGGCGAGAGAGCATGTGAATGAAGCGATCGGAAAACGAAAGAAACGAAACAGAGTTGAAGAAGAAGTCATCGACGATGGAATCGAAAAGGAAGTGGTAGGAGACGAGAAGCTTCCATTAGAGGTTGGGATGTTCTATTACCCAATGACGCCACCGTCGTTTATTGTATCCGATGCTCTGGAGCCTGATTTTCCATTGATCTACGTTAACAGAGTCTTCGAGGTCTTCACTGGTTATCGAGCCGATGAAGTTCTTGGTCGAAACTGGTATTTACTCCGATACCCCCTTCTTCCTTGTTTCTTTTTTGTTTTGTTTGGTTTTCGTCACATAATCACTTTTACTGTTTGGAAGCAGAGAGAAATTGAATTGTGGGAAGTTTTGTTTTTTTGTTTTAATCAATTCTCTTGAAAATTGCTGCATTTGCGGTTGAATTTCTGTTTGATTTTGCGCCTGAAATGCGTCCTGAGCTTGAATGAAGAAATTTAGCATTTACTTAGCTGGAGGAAGAAATTACTGAATATACATTGTTTATAAATAAGTTGCAATTATGTTGAAAAAGTTTTATGAGGTTATAATGCTTTCTCCAAACTTCTTTGATGTCCATCGATGTAGTGTTTAACTTTCTCACTTAATAAGAACCTCTCTTGTTTTTCTTGCTTTCAGCCGATTCTTACAGTACCGAGATCCTCGTGCTCAAAGGCGTCATCCATTAGTAGATCCTGTGGTTGTGTCTGAGATCAGAAGATGTCTTGAAGAAGGTATTGAATTCCAAGGAGAGCTTCTCAATTTCAGAAAGGACGGCACTCCATTGGTTAACAGGCTACGGCTCACCCCAATACGCGACGATGATGGAACCATTACTCATGTAATTGGGATCCAGGTCTTCTCTGAAACGACTATAGACCTTGACCGTGTCTCGTATCCTGTCTTTAAACAACAGCTTGATCAGACGTCTCAGGACTTGGTTCCAAGTGGAAGCCCGAGGTTCAGGGAGCATCAACAAGATGTCTGTGGGATATTGCAGCTGTCTGATGAAGTCTTGGCGCATAACATCTTATTTCGGTTAACTCCAAGGGACGTTGCTTCCATTGGTTCTGCCTGCAGGAGGATGCGCCAGTTGACGAAAAACGAGAGCGTGAGGAAGATGGTGTGTCAGAATGCTTGGGGCAAAGAGATAACCGGAACACTTGAGATCATGACTAAGAAGCTAGGATGGGGTCGGTTAGCTAGAGAGCTCACCACTCTTGAAGCTGTGTGTTGGCGCAAATTTACTGTTGGAGGGATTGTACAACCTTCCCGCTGCAATTTCAGTGCGTGTGCTGTTGGGAACCGGCTTGTGCTATTTGGTGGGGAAGGGGTTAACATGCAGCCAATGGATGATACTTTTGTTCTCAATCTTGATGCAGAGTTTCCCGAGTGGCAACGTGTGAGGGTGAAGTCATCGCCTCCAGGACGTTGGGGACACTCTCTCTCGTGCCTGAACGGGTCGTGGTTGGTAGTATTTGGAGGGTGTGGAAGACAAGGATTGCTTAATGATGTGTTTGTGCTTGATCTAGATGCAAAGCATCCTACATGGAAGGAAGTAGCCGGAGGATCTCCTCCATTGCCGAGATCTTGGCATAGCTCGTGCACCATTGAAGGCTCTAAACTGGTTGTCTCAGGTGGCTGCACAGACGCTGGGGTGCTTCTCAGTGACACCTTCTTGTTGGATTTAACAACAGATAAACCGACATGGAAAGAGATCCCGACATCATGGGCTCCTCCTTCAAGACTTGGGCATTCTCTATCGGTCTTTGGTCGGACTAAAATCCTAATGTTTGGTGGGCTTGCAAATAGCGGTCATCTAAAGCTAAGGTCGGGGGAGGCATACACTATAGACTTGGAGGACGAGAAATCGAGATGGAGAGAACTTGAGTGTAGCGCGTTCACAGGCGCGGTTGTACCGCCTCCAAGACTAGACCATGTGGCTGTGAGCATGCCGTGTGGTAGGGTCATCATCTTTGGAGGGTCAATCGCAGGGCTTCACTCTCCTTCGCAGCTATTCCTTATAGATCCTGCGGAAGAGAAACCAGCATGGAGGATCCTGAATGTCCCGGGGAAAGCGCCTAAGTTTGCTTGGGGACATAGTACGTGCGTTGTTGGAGGGACAAGAGTATTGGTCCTGGGTGGTCACACCGGTGAGGAATGGATACTCAATGAGTTTCATGAACTCTGCTTGGCTAGCCGCCAAGACTCGGATCTGTAAACCAAGCTGCTGTTTTCTGGTCCCTTCTTCACTTGGTCTGGTTTTGTATCTGTTACATTCAGCTAAAAGAATCTGTACAAAGTGAATTAGTGATTGTTGTACGCTTTAGATATTCATGTAATGTTATAGGTTTTGCTGTATGAAGATCCTCTGATAATATTGTAGTTCCTCACTTCTTAAGAATTTAAGATAATGAGCTTGGAGATCTGAATAGAGAGACATATATCAACAAAACCCAAAAGTAGGAATAATCACACAACACCTCAAGTAGAATGAAGAAGAAACCGAAGAAGTGTAAGTACACAAACTCCAAATACAGAGCTAAAACCTATACAGCCCAGACAAACTACTTTTCGTAGGACAGAAAATGTTATACCAAAATGTCAAACATCTCTCCCTCCTTCCTCCCTTTTTTCCCGTCATCGCTAAGCAGTGTAAGCCGATCTAAGTCAGAATGCATACTCATCTCTCTTTTTTTTAAGTGGTTGGTACCATAGCATGCTGATGAGTTCTATGGTAATACAATAAATCACAAGAGGATGTAACGAAAGCAAGTGAAATAAGAAGATATAAGGTTAAATAGACCATAAAATGCACACCAGCCTATAACGGTTTTACTTGTTTAAGCTGATACGACCACGAGAACCAGTCTCCTCCCTCATCTCATTGTGTACTCCTCGTTAACCCACTTCGTCCGGCAGCTCTGCAGAAATTCAGAGGAATAAGTTTAGTCGGATTTTATAAGTAGATCAAGCTCGATCTTGTTCCAATCTTCATAATAGATTGCAGGAATGAAACTGATTGTAGAAATGGACAAAGTAATATACAACATTGCTAGATACCTTCCAGCAAGAATCTGGGCGGTGTTGGATGAGTTCTTGGTGTTTGAAGACCTTTTCGCTCTGTTATCCTGATCTTTATCCACACGCATTGCAGCAACCTCTTTCTCCATCGCAGCTACTTCCCTTCTCATCTTCTTCGCTTCAACCTCCATTGCCTTTGTTAAAGTTTCAACCTTTTTTGCTAACATCTACAAAAAAAAATAGCAAAACTTCCATTACAAGCTCGTCTTATTTTAGCAAAGTTCTATGTGGCATGTTCAGAAATTTACCTCTATGGCATCATCCTTGTCTTTGAGACTTTGATCCTTTTCATGCGAAGATTTTCTCAAGGCCACTACTTCCTTCTGTAGTAAATCGTACAAAACCCCTGGGACATTATCCTCAGTTGTTGGTGCTGGGAGTTCACTTGGTGGCTTCTCCTCTGACGTTTCTTTCCAGGCATTAGGTGACTCTGATTCTTTCGGTTCGTCACAAGCCTTGTTGAATGAATAATTTCCAGGTCCGTTTAAGAGTGCTTTGCCCCTATCCAATGATCTTGTCCCTCCATCAAATGACTTAGATGTTCCTTTAGCATTCTTCAATACCGAGGTGGAATTAGAAGTAAAGGAATTTCTCATCTGAGAAGATGGAGATTTCTTTGACAAAAAGCCATTTGATGCGAACTTTTGTAAATTATCTGTTCCACAGAGTGACTGCCTGCGAGAGGGTCCATTACTCATGCTTCTTCCCTCAGCTGTATTCCTTACGCTGCTGCTTGAGGTGCCTCTCAGCGTCTCTTCAAGCACTTTAAGCCGTAGTTGAAACTTGTCCTGGAAATTGTACAAAGAAATTGTTTACTTTTAGTTCAGTTAAACAAGATCAAATGTTAAAAGATGACTAACGCATGAATAAGATGAATACTTTCAGTTGTGCTTCAGATTTCGCAGCTCGATCTGATATAGCAAGCTTATCGCGGAGTTGCTGCATTTCTCCCTGCAAGAAGAGATTTAAGAGTTCAGAATGTAAGGTTGTGCTTTTTACAATGCAAAGAATCTGCATTCCAAGAATTTTGGAGAAGGACAATCATATCAAAGTGAACCTGTAGAAACCTTCTTTCTTCAAGCCATTGCTTCACAGGCATCACTTTATCATTACCATCTTTCCATTCATTTGCAACCACGGTCGCAACTCTGTTTGCTGTAACCTTTGCACGAGCAAGTTCCCGGTCAAGTGTTTTTCGTTCTTCCTGGAACGCAGAGCAAGAAATTTTCCTTGATCAGTTGGAAATTTCAATGACAAAAAAAAAAAAACTAAAGATTCTATTTTCTTTTTGGCCATCCTATGAAGTGTGTGTTTAATTACATTCATCTCTTGAAACTTCCGCTGGTAATCCCTCACGGCATTTGCAGCAGCGCCACCAGCAAGAACAGCCTCTTCCAGCTCCCGTACAGTCTGAGTAAGCTTTTCCACCTCAGCAACCTTTTGCCTGTGCATTTTGTCTAGAATTTTGTTTTCTTCCTAAAAAGCATCAATGAGATAATAGATAGTTGAGAAACAATGCGTGATGGATAGAAAGCATTCAAAGCCTGATTAACTTGTTACAAAGAAGAGGATGATGAGAACAGCACCTGGCAAATTTCTATCTGTTTCATTAACTCTTGGTTCTTATTTTGAAGATCATCAACTAAGGCAGCTTTTGCCAGGGCAGTTTGAACAGTCCTCTCAGCATCAAGCAAGGCCGCTTCTTTTGATTTAGTGAGACGATCCAAGGCTCTGTTATCTTCTTGAAGCTTCCCAATCTACCCAGAAACATTGTAAATGATCAATGTCCGATATGCAAGTAGACAGCACGAAATTGGAATCAAAATGAGCGGAAGTACCTCGGAGCGTGCAAGCTTAAGTTCAGCTTCTAATGGGGCTAGAATGGCTTCAATTGGAGGCATGTCATCATCTTTTTGGGCAGCGTGGACCCTTCTTAAGGTGGCTTCGGCAGCAAACTGCGCAGCCATGGATGCCTTCTTTTCCTCATTAATCTTCTTGATTTCGAGATTCTGCAACGCAGTTGATAATCAGATGTCCAGCATAACGAAAATAGGAAGAAAAACAAGAGTGACCTTAAGGAGAGATTTCGATACATACTTTGCTTTCGAGAAGCGATTCAGTTAACTTGAGCTTCTCCTCCAACTTAGCAAGCTCATCGGTTAGCTAGAATTCCAAAGAACATGAGGGAATGTCAGCTTACGCAGAGCTAGAAAAAGGATCGTAAAGAAAGAAAAAAGGCATGGTTACGAATCTCATCAGTTATCATAGATAGAGCCAAGAACAGACACATGATATAGTCATTGATGAAAACTAAAAGCAAGTGATGATTCATGACAACAAAACTCTGAATCTTCTCTAACAAAATTGCCACAAAATTAACCTCCTGTATCTAAAGATTTATATAAATTCATATGAATTTACTAATATTGAGTATATTAAAGTCTTCCGAAATAGAAATATTCAGAATTAAACACACCTCTTCAACAGCCTTCTCTCTTTGCCTCTCAGATAGTCTCAACGCTTTGATCTCGGCGTGTGCTTCGCCTAATTCTCGATCCTTATCTGCATCCCAACAGAAACCATTGAAGTAAAAAAATTAGTCCAACGCCAAAATTAGATCTGAATCGACACATAAGCCACTAGATCGAGCAGCAGCATTTTTTCGCACCCCTAACTTCGTTCTCAAGCCGATTAAGCTCCACCTTCACTGGATCCGAGCCATGGAGCAGAGTGATGAACTCATTGTCGGCGGCGGCGTCGAAGCTAGGCCTAACCGGTCTCCTCCTCGACGAGCTTTTCCCTCCGCCGCCGCCGCTCTCCTTGTAAGACGCCGACACCGTCAACGACGGATATGGCGTCGGAACCGCAGGCGTCTCAGCTGACGACGCCGACAAACCACCGTCAGCCGAAACATCCGACATCTCCGATCTGATGATCCCTCCGATTCTCCTTACCAACACATCCAAAAATCCTCAGGATCCAAATGCAATGTTATAGAAAACTCATACACCAGATGCGGACAAAATTACAGAGAGAGAGTAGCCTAGCAAGTGAGCTTAATAATGCAGATTTCTAGAGAGAGTGCGAGAGAGTTCTTGGGATCCAAATGCTTCTCTGGTTTTCCAATCAGAGTCCCACGGAGATAGAGAGAGAGTGTGATGGTAACCTAGAGAGAGAATGAGATAGTTCAGAGATCTTTCGTTTCTTTTTCTTAGTGATAGAAACAAGAGAGAGAGTGAGACTTAAATGCTGTCACAGTTGTTTTCTCTCTCTCTCTCTCTAATAGTATGACGAGACAAGGAGAAGAAAGAAAGATTGGATTTAGTTAATTAATCAACGTTCACTTGATCAAGCACTAGTAATCAATAATCTAAAGTAGCATATATAGACACTTCTAATTGATCTATTTCTTTGGTTTTATTATTATATTTTGATTATAGTAAAATGGTGATAAATACATGTAGGTGGATAGTTAATTTAAGATGTTTAGTGATTTGATTAGTGAGAAAAGGTGTGATTAGTCAAAGAGATTCTTTGCGCGTGAAAGGAGGGGAAACCGTGTACAATGTCTATTGTTCTAATGTGTTCTCTTTTGTTTTTCTTTTTTTAAGGGATAATCAATAATGTACGTTTTCTCTTTTTACATTTGATTGCTTTTCTATTCATAAAAAGTCCATTTAGATTGAAACGAAATCTAAATTATTTGAAAGTCGTTAATCACCAAAATAGGTTTTTCTTCTATAAAACCCCATCTTCTTTTTCATTGGAAGAAATATTCGTTTTTGACAACTTTTCTCTGAAACAGTTTTCTCTCGTTTTTAAGGACACTCTTATCTTTCTTTTTTTGTTTCACCAAAAAGTACCTAAGCAATTGCAGAATACCAAAACCGATCAGAAAATCCCATCTCCTATTTAAGTGCTCCTTTTTTTTTGTCTTTGTCGGACAAAGTATCCGCTTCAACCAATGCAGTTTGATGATGGACAAAACCGCCAAAGATCCTCGATCTTGGTCTTGATTGTTTCAAACGTGTTTTGTCCCTTTACGTTTGTTTACATGAAAAAAAAATTAAAATTATACATTTTCGAAATTTAAAATATTTGTTGTTTTTCAATCAAATCTTTTTAGAAAATGCAAACGTAAACATCAAACGCAAACGGAATGTTTCATTTGTTTTTTATGTTTACGATTAATAACTGAATTTTGCCAAAAATACTTATAATTTGTATTGTAACATATACACTAAAAGCCAAACAAACCATACATCATCATCCTGTCACGGTCTAAAGTCAGCTCAAACGAAAAGCTTGCAATTGCATCGTCGAGCATATACTTAAGCGAAGCATTTTGAAACTGAGTAAGAATGTTACAGATGAGGGTTGATTTTTGTCTGACATGGTTAGCTACAAGACGAACAGTCGAATATCTATATTTGATCAAATAAAAGGAATGACAACAAAGTCACACTTTATCTTACGGCTTACAAATGACACGATCATTTTCTGTTTCTCTACTCTCTATATACAACAAAGCAAACTTAATAGATGAAAGTTTTCCTCTCTTCTATTTCATTCTTGTTCATTACCTTTGAGAATATTGAACTTGCACAATGGACATGTCGCATTCATTTTCAGCCATTTCACGATGCACGTCGAATGAAAGTGATGGTTGCAAGGAAGTGCGACCAGCTCTGTTCCATCTTCATATGAACTCAGACATATACAACAGTCCTACACAAACCCATTTTAAAGAAAGCTCTGAGTTTCATCTCAAATTCTCTATACAAACATCCACGAGATAACTTTTGAAATAACAACTTACAGCATCTTCAGGGAGAAGCACACGTTCGTTTCCCGAATACTCAGTGCCTGCCTCGATGGGGATCATTTTCCCACCACCGTCACTTTGCTTTTCACCGTTGTTCATCATCTGAAACTTGTACTTGGGAAGGATGCTGAGATCTGCTTCTGACGCACCCTCCTGAGCACACATAAAACACTGTATTGTTTCATTTCTTCCAAAGGGAAGTCAATTTTTGTATTTGAGGGGTTGCTAATTTAGCCCATACCTGCCCGGCAACGGCGTAAAGAAGGGCAATAATACAAGGGAGGCAGCAACAGAGGGCGATACCGATAAGACAAGCCAGCACAACGCAAAAGATGGCGAAGAACACATCAAATGCCAGGAAAACAAAAGTCAACCTGCAAGCATTAAACATTATGATGTCATTTCCATTCTGCTAGCAAAAAGGAAATATAAGATCACAGGATAATGAGAGTTTTTGGTAAGAAACATTGAGCAGATCAACCCATACCAGTACAAATGGGATGCATTCTGCAGAAGGATATCACCACCAGATATAAGACAGTAGAAGCCAACGATCCACCAGACAAATGATATAATGGTGTTCATTGATTCACAAGTCTTAGTGCTGAGAAATTGATTGTGAAATCATTAGTAAATAGTTTTGGCTGAAGAACAGAGCAACACAAACAAGAAACTGAAGACAGCACGATAATGAAAATGGCGGGAAATTCTCTCCCTACTAGCTTCCATGATCACGCATATTTTGGAGTTCCATCAACTGATGAAGACGAGTGCAGAATATTATGGAAGTTCAAATTTTAGGTTCCAACCATGACAGGAAAGTAACAACTTTGACAATAGACTAATCTTTTTCATGCTTTCCCAAGCGAGAGAATACTTTTCATAGACGCACAAAAGACAGGATGCATTGTCAGGTCTGGATATTGTCACAAATGTCTAACTTATGGGTGGAGTGATAGAGAGATTGATAGCAAGTAATGATACTAAGTAAAGTCGAACCAACTTCAAGAAACCAAAAACTAAAGGTTTCATTTTTTTGTTGAATTGAGCCTTCTAACTCTAACCAGTACATCTCATTCTAATTTGAAATCCGATTACACTAAATGATGTTGCAAATAATTCAATCGTAGAGAGAGAGATAGAGGGACTGAGGAGAAACAGGGAGCTAACCTGAGGATCCTCTCATCACCATCCTCATCCTCGCTATCATGATTACGTCCATTAACAGAAGCTTCCCCAGCTTCCAAATCCCCAGCTCGGCGGCTCGCGTTCCTCTTCCTAAACTCCAACCACACAAGCACCACATGAACAAGACACTGAAGCGCGTAACCACAGATCCAAATCCTAATCGGCACGTTCGGATTCTCTTCTTTAGAAAGTAAAAGCATCACAACTGCAGCAACCACAAAAGCAGTGTTCCAAAGCATATCAAGAGCCACAACAGGTTTCGAGTATCCCCAATCAGCTCGTCGATCCTCAAGCTCCTGAGCAGCCGTCTCTCTCACCAACATCGAAGGCCCTCGCCGACCCGAAGCTCGGCCCAACAGGACAGCAATTACAGGCTGACGGCGTCGCGGAGATTGACGGGAGCGGAGAAGCGGTGTGCTCGAATCAGACATGGTTGGGGAACCGGAAGGAGATTCAGGTGAAGAAGAAGACATGGTCGAATCCGTCTGAGATTGAGAGAAAGTGAGATAAATCTAGGGTTTGTTTTTCTCTATACACCCACCACTCAAAAAAGTAGAGAAACTGAAGGTCAAAATTGCGAAAGAGGTGTACTTTTGTTTTCTCTCTAGTTAAAAAATGAAATGATTTGGTTGTTGACAAGGGAAAAAAAGATTTGGTGAATCGGTGATTCATAAATGTGTTGGATCATAGAATTAGTGACTAGTCGGTAGGAAATTAGTCCAACCTCATGAGTTGATTACGGATAATAGGTCGGTAAGTCGGATAATAACGGGATAAAATGTTATTCTCTTCCCTTGTCATATTTAAAAACAAACGGGTAATTATTAATTAAACAGTACGATTCGATTTCCATTTTATATTGAACTAAAAAACATGTAAAATCTAAATATTAAACCAAAACCGATTATTGGAGGAGTATCGCATGATGGCCAAGATAATCACACGAAATTAAGCACACAAATCTAATCACAACACTATGAAACTCCAAGAAAAACAGGGGATTTTGAATCAGACTTTTTTTATAAATATTATAAAATAATCCAATTTTTTTATAAAAAGTCTCCAATATTTCTAAAAGTTATCCAAAATAATAATAAAAATTCTAATATTTAACAAAATTACCCTTAACTAAATTAACTAACCATTCAAATGATTTTAATAATTCGACGAATTATCCATTTGGATAGTGATATTTACTATATTATATCCATTATTCATATTATTCGATCTGTTTTCTAAAAATATACTTCAAATAATGATTATTTTTATCTTAAATACCATAACCTAAACCAGACGGTCGTGATCTAGTGGTAAAGGGCTCACAGCTGTGAATACCGCCACCAGGTTCGATTTCTAGCCACAGCGGGTTTAACATAGTTTCCGTTTGGCTTCCAGGACCACACCAGATCCATTTAGACGCGGTGCTAGTGGGGCCCTAAAAATCCAGACACTTGGGTTATAAAAAAAAAAAAAAAAACCCATAACCTAATCCTTACCCGTTATGATCCCGTTATTATCCGACTTACCGACCTATTATCCGTAATGAACAAGTTTATTAATGTATCAAAACGCCCCGTTTTGATCTACGAGAATCTTCCCTTTCCGTTAGAGTCTTTTGTCATCTCTTCTAGATTTGTTCAGACTTCACCGCCGAAATATTTCTCCGATCCTGATTCGTTCCCCGGAGTCCGATTTGGATTCGTACTCGGGACGGAAGAGAAATGTCGGAGGGAAAGAGAGAGCACCCGAGGCTGATTCTTCACAATTTCCTCTCGCCGGAAGAGTGCAAGGTTGGTTGTCGCCTTCTGCTTCATCTTCTCATCATCTCTATTCTAAGGTATCTTAATTTGCGGTAAAAGCAGGAGCTCGAGTTCATACACAAGAGTTGTAGTACGATTGGGTACAGACCCAATGTCTTCTCCACCACTCTCTCTCACCTCATCGCCACCAATTCTGCTCACCTCATCATCCCTTTCGTCTCCATTCGAGGTCAATCCCACACTTCTCTTTAGATTTTCCAGATACCAAAGTGAGTGCACTTTTCAGTCCATTGTGATGGTTGGGTTGTGTTTGAGTAAACAGAAAGGTTGAAAGAGAAAATGGAGGAAACATTTGGGTGTGAGTATGAGCTGTTTATTGAATTCACTGGTTTAATTAGGTTAGTAGCTTTATCTTCTCCCCTTATTTAATAGAAAAGCCAAGAAGAAAAAAAGTGGTGAAGAATGATTTTTTTCTTTTTCTTTTGGTTTTGAATCAGCTGGTGTAGAGGAGCTAGCATTGGGTGGCATAGTGATGATAACAGATCATATCTGAAACAAAGGGATTTCGCGGTTGGTGTTTACTCGATTTTGCAGTCTATGATCATTGTCGCTATGAGGTTTATGTAAATGACTTTGGTTTTTAGTTGGTTTGAAGGCAGTTTGCTACTTGAATAGCTACGGGAAAGAATTCAAAGGCGGGCTTTTTCGTTTTCAGAGTGGGGAACCAGCAACCGTTGCTCCCTCGGCTGGAGTAAGTATGTTCTCTTTCTGTTGGCTCAACGGTTACTACTCAGATTTTCAAGATGCTTAGTAGAATAATGAGTTTGTGTCTCGAACAGGATGTAATAATGTACACAGCTGATGACCGGAATATTCATTCGGTTGATGAGGTTAGCTCAGTAATAGCCTCGCAGGTTAGTTGTTCCGTATAGATGTAGTAACTAATGGAAGCTAACAGGTAACAGAAGGAGAAAGATTGACTCTTGCACTGTGGTTTAGCCGGGATTCATCCCATGACGAAGATTCCAAGCTTGTTTCCCATCTTTCACAATGCACATCACATGGAATTTGCCTCCCTTTGCCTGCATCCACTAACATGTACTGGTTCTGTCCGCATCAAGAGGCTAATCAAAACATAGGTTTTGATATTTGCGTTGCAAGGTTGCATCTTCTTGGTTTCGACGTACATAGCTTACAAGACAAAGATCATTCCTCGGATACCTCTGAACTACAACTCATGGGGCCACTACAAATAGCTAAAGGAGGAGAGTTGCTCACCGGAGAATTTATTAACATTCTTCATGCTCTTCAGGTACTTTCTCTTATCATATGTTAAGCCGACGTTTACATGACTCTCTTCTGAGCCTTTGAGGGAATAGTTGCACCTCAGCTACATAACTCTGTACTCATGGAAATAGTTAAACTGGCTTTCCTTCATCATATATAACCGAATGCTTTCTATTTTCTTTCCCATTTTCTGGATAACAGGTTGTTCACTTCTACCACTGGAAAGCTTCTGCACTAAAAATTTCGAAGGTCGAAAATGACACTGTAGAAGAGGTGATAGCTATGTCCCAGCCTCAGTTGGAATCTATCAATGCCCTGAAATCAGTTTTCCTGCCAGATGAGGGCCTTGTAACCAAAATTTTTGGATGTTCATGCTGTAATGAGGCTCGGAAGGATTCACTCGACTTGACGGATATGTCTCCCGCGATTACCTCTTGGGAAGAATATACCTGTAAGTTACTGAAGGAGCTATTATCATCCTTGCCTCTATGGAAAACTTATCAGACTATACACAAAGTCGAATCCAATTAGAAATCGTGAGTTACTGATGAATTAAGTAGTTAACAACCTTGAAGTAATTTCTTCTGTCTGCAATAGCTTCTTAGTTACTCTGTTTAATCTATTATTCGATCTCTTTGGCTTTTTTTCTAGTTGTAATTGCCTCTGCTGTTCTGTTTAATTCTCTCTTTTTAATTGCAACTTACATATAAACATATTACTATATCCCTTTCAAGATTGTTGCTATAAGATATAATGTATGGCACAGATACATAAATATACCCCAAGAATCAATGTGAATGTTGGGGTAGTCATAGAAAGAGATCAAACGTTGGGGCCTAAAAGAGAGAGGAGAAAAGCCCTGTAATGACCAGTTGTATCAGAATGAACAGCGTTGTACAAAGTCTTCTTGTATCTCTTACGGTACTCTGAAATGATGTACTGCATATCCACCTCCGCTCTCGTCACCACCATTCTTATCAACGCCGTATCATCCGTTCCTAACCCTTTCATCGATTTTCTTAGCGCCTGCGCTTTCAGTTTTCAGTATTTTTGTAAACTCTAAACTCTAAAAACCTACGCCTTATGGTTTAAGAAACATGGAAGTTAGGTTTACCTTTGCAAAATAGAAAGAAGAGTTCTCAGAACATTGTAGAATTGTCAAAAGGACGTGCTCGAAGTTCCCGCGGGTTTCATCCCTTATGGCCTATCAAGATTGATAAAAGAAAGAAAGTTGAACAAAATTTCAGAAACCATTAAGGGTTTCTTGTGTAAGAAATTTCTGATTCTTGATAATACCTTTCCAAGTTCTTTGCCGTACATGGAACGGTAAGTAGATCTAACAGCGACCAAATGAGTCCTGCTTCGGTCTGTGAATATCTGAATCAATGTCATGTCATCTGATTTATGCTTCCTCGCAACCGCGCTCTTGAGAACCCTAGCGTCATTCTCTACGATCTTGTTATCGATCTCTGGTCCTTCATATCGCGTAGTATTCAAATACGCAAGCAAAACCTGTTACATATATATGTCAATCAATGTCTATTATTATCTCAATCAAAAGCATCGGTAAGATTAGAGACATACTCTTTTGTGATTGCCGGAAGCTTCAGATTCGATGTCCTGTTCGAGTTTAACACCGAAAGTGTTGAAGTAAACTTGTTTGATCTGACGAAGCTGAGAGCCAGATCGTGTACATATAATCTCGGCCACGGCTTTGTGATCAGTCACGGCTCCTCTTAATGCGTGCTTAAGTATTGAAGCGTCTCGCTCCACTGCTTCAGGCATCCACAGAAGAACGGCTTTCTAAAAATCAAAAACGTTTTCAAAATTTTGTGTGTAAATCATATTTCTATATGAATAACGATTCTTATAAAAGCTTGTATTTACCTTGAGATGACCGTGAAGCTCGGATTGGAGACGTTTTCGAAGATCGTCTGAGAATTTGGTTTCGTATTCTTGTTCGATGAGAGCTCGTTGTGTGGAGTTGCGGTGAGCTAAAATGTTGATGATCACCGAAGTATCGCAACCTCTTCCTGCAAATTGCACAAGATTGATTTAAAATGTAACCAACAATTTGTTGAAACCACAATAAGAAGAGAATACCTTTGAAGGCCTTAAAGAGCTGGTCAGCATCGACTCGAGGAGAAGGTACCATCATTGGTATTTTCGTTGTTGCCATTTTTTATGTTCCTCCTCTATAAAGATTCGAAAGAAGATATTATACAACTCTAGATCTTTCTTCTTCTTTTCTTGTTTGTTTTTTTCTTTTGTATATTCTTGATCTTGTTTTCTTTTTTTTGTCTTTTTTTTTTTTTTTGGTTGGTGGGTGGTGATTTGTGGATGTTGAATAGTTTAGGGACGATTGTGTTTNGGTTGGTGGGTGGTGATTTGTGGATGTTGAATAGTTTAGGGACGATTGTGTTTTTGCCTTGAAATATGTAAAGAAAGTGGACATTAGACCTTGGTTTTAGGAGTTGAATCCTCTGTTTCGTTCATTAAGTGTGACGATGCCTAAAATTTCACACACAGCTTTTTTTGGGGTCCAATATATTCTATGTTTCACATTAATAGAAATATCATATATTCATATGGCAAATTTTGTTTTGAGTTTTCGAAAGTGATTTCCAGACCACGTCATCAATGTCTTCGGGAATGGGATGCAAAAAATCATTAGTTCATAAAATGCTCAATCTATTTATTTAGAAACTGAGATTTTGTGTGTTATATCCCATATAGATTTGAAATGTCACAAGAAATAAAAATGGTGATGTCCTATGCTTAAAAGAAAATTTCAGAAATGTTGATGTGTCATGGCATGAAAATTCAACTTTGTTTAAATTTTATAGGCATAGTATTCACATTTTTTCTCTCTATTTAAGTGGTATTAATTGGTCTATATGAATCCAATTTTTCTATACAAAAATAAAAAAATGCAGTGAGTATTGTAAAGTGGTGTAATGTTGGTATAAAATGCTTTTTTGTCAAATTTGAGAAATTCTAAATCATCCAGAAGGTTCGAACTGAGATTCAACGGGTCTTTCACTGAATCCCAGAAAAGGGTTTTTTCTATTTGATTTTGAAACAAAGGGCCGAAATTACAAATTAAAAAAAAGGTTTACAAGGTTTTATTACAAATGGATGTGGTCACTTTCGGAATCATAGTCGGAATCATCATTCTCTTCTTCTGCATCGTCTGCTTCATCACCATTGAAGGCACTTGCAGCAACCGTCGCTCTTCTTAGCTCTGCATTTTACGGAAACTCTCTCTTAGGTCAGATGTCTTTCTCGCTGAGATGGCTCGTGATTCCGTTTCTGGTTTTGGGGCTGTTTCTGGATCTGTGCGTAGAAACCGGGTTCTCTCAGTCAACGCCGGCGCGTGACGACCACGTTCATCATCACGGAGGTGGGTGTAGTCATTCGCATGATCACGATCATCATGTGAAGACGGAGGCGGTGAAGATGAAGTTGCCGGAGGAGCTGGCCGAGGAAGAGGATATGAGGTTGTGCGGGTTTGGGCCCTGTCTTCATCATGATCACGATCACGATCACGAATCCAGTTCTAGTCTCTCCGGATTTGGTATTGATTCACTGAATTTTGCAAATTCGTGGAGGAGTTATGATTTTAGAAAATGCTACAGGATCCGTAGCTTAGCAAATCGTTTTCCTTTCCTAATTTCATGCTGATTCGTCACCTTTTTGGCATCTGTCTTGAGTGAATGAAAAAATCTTTGGTGATGATTAGAATCTCTTCTTCTTCTGTTTTCCAGCACTGTGGCTCAATGCATTGGGATGCTCTCTTTTGGTTAGCTTGGCCTCACTCATCTGCCTTGTTTTGCTGCCAGTAATGTTTGGTAAGATAATCTTTGTAGATCCATGTAAATTTTGTATCCCTGTGAACCCAAAAAAACCTTGCTTTTGACTTTTGATTGTTCTGGACAAAATTATCTCTCTAGTTTATATTGTGCTATAATGTGTTCATGAGAGTACCTGTTCAGGTACCAATTCCTGCTATAAAATTCTTTATGAGAAAGATGTTTCCTTTTAACCAGTTTTGTTTCTACTGCAGTTCAAGGGAAGCCATCAAAATGGTTTGTTGATGCCTTGGCTCTTTTTGGGGTAAGTCATTTTCGTTTTCTTTCTTAAATTTTGCTGCAGTAGCTATTCTTTGGCGGTGGTGGTTCTAAGTTCGTTACAATATGTGATTTAGCAATCTCTATACACCTCGTTTTGTCACAGTTTTATTGCTCCAATGAGTTGGGGCATGTGTATATGTATATTCTCTGTTGCTACTTCAAATAGTTTCGATTAATTCTATATATTTGGTTACCAGGCAGGAGCTATGTTGGGGGATGCATTTCTTCACCAATTGCCCCATGCTTTTGGTACAGTAATAAACACAATTATCTGATCTCTTTTTAGTATCTGCATTGTGCCATTAAATTGGTTTTAAGCCTTCTCATTTCCTTTGCGTTATATTCTCTCTTTTTTTATCCTCGTTGTTTTACGATCGTGGATTTCTATTCGGTACCAAGAGATATCTTCTGAAGTCCAAAAACTATTGTGTGGCAGGTGGTGGTCACTCTCACTCGCTTGATCACCATGAGAGCCATGGCCATCATGATCATGATCATTCTCATTCAGATTCGCCTTCACACTCACATTCTTTACAAGATCTGTCTGTTGGATTGTCTGTTCTCGGTAAGTATCAAAACACTTGCTCTTGTCTTTAGTGTTTACTGAACAAAATAGTTTGCCAGATCTTACCCTTCAATTCAAACATCATTCTTGATTGTCTAGCTGGGATTGTGGTCTTCCTTCTTGTGGAGAAGTTGGTGCGGTATGTTGAAGAAAACTCGTCTGGTTCCAATACTTGGGGCCACCATCACCACCACCACCATGCAGGTAGTAAGAAACTGAAGGATGAAGTCGATCACAACGATTTGGACCAACAATGTTCCTCTGATGCAACTGAATATTCATCAGAGAAAGTCACTAGCGGCTCTAAGGATGGATCTCTCCGTAAGGTGAGAACCAGCACATCTATGTCAATATTTCCATCTGCAGCAGATGAGTTTGAGTTGAATTCAAAAACCAAGCAAAGAACAAAAACATAAAAGACATTCGTTCTGTTTTATCAGTCTCTGGCTTGAATGAGAGGTTTAGCATACCTAATTTGGCACCTTTTGAACTATGAGCTTTTGTTTCTTCTGTTATATGCTATCGTCTATTTTTTAGCTTATACTTGAAGCCCGAAGTAGGATTGATGTCTGTTGTGGTTACTGAGTTATTTAATCTATTTGGGCAAACTCCATATTATGACTTGTTTGTTCATTGCAGAGAAAGACTTCTGCTGGTGATGCTGTTGATAAATCAGATTCAGGCGCAGAAATTATTTCCGATGGAAAATTGGACAAACCTGAACAGGTGGAGAAGAATTCAAGCCTAGTATTTGGTTACCTCAACTTGTTCTCTGATGGTGTTGTAAGTACGTGCTCCTTTGTCATTTATTAAAGAAATAGCTTCCTTTGGATGATAAAAGATTGCAAAAGAGATGCTTCATCTGAGAAGATGAGATTTCTTTCCCATTTGTGTTGTGCAGCACAATTTTACTGATGGAATGGCGTTAGGAAGTGCGTTTCTCATCTACGGATCAGTAGGGGGATGGTCAAGAACTATGTTTTTACTTGCCCATGAGCTTCCCCAAGAGGTCCCTACTCTATTTCCTTAACAAACTTGATAATGTGTTTAGCAACAATCCTTGAAAGATATCACGGAAAATCCTTGCAGATTGGTGATTTCGGGATTTTAGTGAGGTCAGGCTTCACTGTAACAAAAGCACTCTTCTTCAACTTCCTCTCTGCACTCGTCGCACTTGCAGGAACTGCATTGGCAAGTCTTTTTTATATCTTCACACGGCCTAAAACATGGCAGATCTCTAGAAATATTGAAACTGAACTAACTAACACTGGGTATGTTTTGTCTCGGCCACAGGTTTTGGTCTGGGGAAATGAACCGGGACAGTCATCGTTGATTGAGGTAGTAAAATTACATTTTTTGCATTGCTTCAATCTCTAGTAACATCTAAATGTTGTTAATATTTGGTTGGTGTGTGATTGAAAATCTTGCAGGGATTCACAGCGGGAGGATTCATATACATAGCGGTTGCTGGTGTTCTTGCGGAGATGAACAACTCTGGAAAATCGACACTTAAAAGCAGTGCGTGCCATTTGATTTCTTTGATGCTAGGCATGAGTGTTGCTCTTGGCATCTCTCTTATAGAATGATCTCTCATGTTAAATTGTTTTGTAACCGATATAGAGGTCCCAATCTCGGGTTACAGGAATATTCTACCTAGTTCTTAACTTTTGAAATGAAATTAGACACTTTTTATAAACACAAACATTTATTTACTCATTGACGTTTATAACTAGAGATTGAAAGTAAGGGCGTCCAATCCGGTTTTTGTTCGGTTTTACTATTTTAGGATATAAAAAAACAAAACCAAATCAGACATTTTATACGATTTTGGTTCGGTTTAAAAGAGATGCACGAATGTAACGTAAAAGCGAACCGGTCACACGTGCCAGCTTTTATTTTTCCTTTTTCATTAAAAAAAAGTTTTTGAAAAAGGAGCGGTTACAACGGTGTAACGGATGGTAAAGGAAAGAAGAACTCAAAATAGAGAGGGAGATTTACAGAGATGACTTTGTGTTCTTGAGGAAGAAGAAAGAGTTGAGAGAGAGAGAGAGAGAGAGAGAGGAGGGAGGGAGGCTTGACGATGAAGCTGTGGAAGCGAGCTGCTGCCGCAATTAAAGACCGGAAAAGCTTATTAGCCGTCGGATTATCACGGCGAAGCTCATACCGGAACGCGGATCTCGAAGCAGCTATCATCCACGCCACCTCCCACGACGACTCCTCCGTCGACTATTCAAACGCCCACCGGGTCTACAAATGGATCCGGGCCTCTCCTCTCAACCTCAAAACTCTCGTCAACGCGCTCTCCTCCCGCGTCAACCACACGCGCAGCTGGATCGTCGCGCTCAAATCCCTGATGCTTCTCCACGGTGTTCTCTGCTGCAAAGTCCCTTCCGTCGTCGGAGAGATCCGTCGTCTTCCTTTCGATCTCTCTAGTTTCTCCGATGGCCATTTGTGTCTCAGCAAAACCTGGGGATTCAACATCTTCGTCCGAGCTTACTTCGCTTTCCTCCTTAACTACTCTTCCTTCTTGTCCGATCAGATCCACCGCCACCGCGCCAACAGAAGATCGGATAAAGTCGATTCCGTGAATCAAGAGCTCGATAGGATCCAGAAACTTCAGTCTCTTCTTGATTTGATTCTTCAGATCCGTCCGATTGCTGACAACATGAAGAAGACGTTGATCTTAGAAGCCATGGATTGTATCGTGATCGAGAGTATCAACATCTACGGTAGAATATGCAGCGGCATTATCAAAATCCTTCCGGTTGCTGGCAAAACAGAGCCTGCCACAACTCTGAAGATCATCAACAAGGCAACGTCTCAGGGAGAAGATCTTGCCGTATATTTCGAGTTCTGCAAGGGCTTTGGGGTCTCAAACGCGCGAGATACTCCTCAATTCGTTAGTATACCGAAGGAGGAAGTAGAAGCAATCAAGAAAATGATCAATATCGTTGACGAAAAGCCGAAGAAAGAAGGAGAAGAAGAAGAAGCAGATGAAAAGAAAGCTATTGTAGTGTTGGAGAAACCGAAATTGCAGACGATCATCACAGAAAAATGGGAGATTTTCGAAGACTATTATTTCCATGAAAAGGCGATTAAAGAATATCAAAATCCTCTGCCTCTTATAGTATCGAACCAACCAGTTTATATCGAATACCCGATGCCAGATTTGATTACGTTCTAGTGAACATGCAATCTGGATGAGATTGAATATTTTGTTTTTGTTCCCCTGGTTCTGGTTCTGTACATAACACAATTTTTACCAGTATCTGAGTAAATTCAAAAAGAGGTACATTTTGAGATACATACCGAGTTTGATTCCGAGTTCAGAACATAGCTTTAGTCTGAACATTAAGACACAAAAGGGATCAGACAAAATTTGATTCAGAACTTAAAACAAAAACAAAAAAGGATTTTTTGACAAAGGGAGGCTGGATTTTTATCTGATGGTGACAAACTTATTGGTTCCATGTTTTGCCCAATGAGACTTCAAATCAATAGGGCTTGAGAAATCGAAACCATCAGCAGAGAGTTTCTCAAGAACTTTCCTAAAGGCACCTTGGCTCATTTTCCTTCCCGCAATCCGAGCACCGCGCCTTTTGGTGCTCATTGGCAAAGGGTACATCGAAACATTGGTGGTGCAGCACGCGGACTGCCATCCCCCACAACCCCACCTATAGCACGGTTGAGGCATCCCGGTACACGAGCAAACCGGAACCGGTAAACATCCAATATCCATAGAAACCCCATTTATCACCATCTCTATGCTCTTCCTCATAGGACTTCTCTCTCTTTGCACTCTCTGAACATTGCTATCCTTCACCTTCCTCTCTTTCTTCGCCTTAGGACCAGCTCTCTCTCCACCACTGCGATGCCTTCTCGTGAGAGACTCATCGGCCTCGCCCACCTCGGGTTTAGGAAGCTGAAGAAGCTCTATTGGTTGAGTCCTTGAACTGTCTGGAACAAGAAAGGTGTTATGATTCGAAGGAATAGGTAAGTTGTTGAAGAACTTGCTGTCTCTATGCTGGTTTAACCAGCTATAGCTCATGAATGGTGCATCAGAGACGGTGTAATCGCGCGGAAACGGCATGACATTGCTGCTGCTGCTGCTGCTACCGCCACGATAGGCATTATTGGGGGTTATGAAGTTTGGATTCTGAGGGCAGAGAAACGGTTTCTCGTTTCGGTCTATGATACTAGGTATTAGTTGAAACCCTAAATTTGGCCTGAATGGAGACGGCTCGTAAAATCCCCAATTTCGATTGCTCAATCCATCTTCGTCCATCATAATAGAAACTGCTGCAAACAAAACAACACTCTTATTTTGGAGAAAAAGATCATTCTTTTTTATCTGGGTTCTCAATGTAGAATCTTAATCATCCGTGTTCAAGTAACGTTCAACATTCTAAGATAGCTTCAATCAACAAATCCTCGAAATTCCCCTGAGAACAAAGAACACAACTTTCTGAAAAGCCGTAGGTCTTTTGCGAAAATGAAATCCAAAATTCTAAGTAATTGGAATTCGAACTTAGCCCAAGAGTTTAAAAGCCAACCAAATTCAAGGGTTCGAATAACAAAAGAGCAGAGATTTGTTCAGAATCGTCAATAGGATTTATTAGGGTTTCGCAATCTAACATATTCACAAAGTATATGAACAGAGGCATACAGTAAATATATATATATATAAGCATAGAGAATAGAGAGATACGTCGACAATGGAGAAAAAGAGGAGGGGAAGAGTACAAATACAAAATATTTTATCAAAATAGAGAGAGGAAACTTACCGAGGATGGTGAAATGGATCTTTTAGATTTTTTTTTTCCTTTTGAGAGAGAGAAGGAGAGGACGGTGGGAGATGGTAGAAAGGATGAGAATGATACTATTTTAGTATTTTTTTAGATACATATTTATATTACTACCAAAAAACATATATTACATATATATATATGTATAAATATATATGTATAAATATATAAGGGTAATACATATTAATATAATAATATTACCAAAAAAGCATATAAATTCCCAACCGGGCGTGTTAATTTTAACAACAAAATAAAACAATAATTCTACAATATAAATACTAAAATGTGATTAAATTTTAGTCGTCGCAATATTTATTGCGTACATATGTAAAATTATTATTTATCATAAATATTAGTTCTTATTAGTATCAAATAAATAAATATTCTGTGAATGAAAAGCTACAATATTTTTTATATAAATATTAGATAATCGTCTTGTGACAATATTTACTACGTAAATTAGAACATGTGTAGAATTAATATTTGTCATAAATATTAGTCTTCTATTTAGCAAATAAAGCAGATGTTCAAAAAAAAAAAAATTGTAAGTGAAAAGGCAAAAATATTTTTTAGAATATAAGATCATTTATCCATCAAGAAAAGTTTCTTGTTTTGATAATTTTTGATAAAGCCATTAAAAAAAGGTTTCGACTGAGAGGTTCAAAGATCTCGCCTATTTTCTACAAAAAAAAATGTGCGTTTTTATCGAATTAAAAATTACTAGATACTATTCTTTAGTTAGTTTCTCGATGTTCAATGTCACTATAGATGTTTGTCTTAAGTTTTAACTATTTTGTTTTAACAAAAAGGAAAAAAAAAAAACTATTTTGGAGTCTTATTCATATCTCCCGAAAGGCCGAAATAACTCTACAAAACTATTTTGGAGTCTTATCCATAATATGGGATTCCGAATAAAATCATGGGCCTTAATATGGGATTTCTGTGTAAATAAGGCCTACTATTTCCTTAAGATTCATCAAATTTTGGATTGTTTGATGAGCATCATGGTCCACATATTAAAAAAATTATCATCCTGCTTGGTGTATTGTTTATTATACCTTGTAGAATTTATCAATGTTTAAGCTAAGATTTAAGCGATAATCTGATTTAAGATGTAATGAGATGGGGAGGCTTGGCTGCAAATGTTGAATTTCAGTTTATAGCCATAAATATGTAATTTATATTTTCATAACGTCCATTTCGATTTATGGATCATGACATGTACTTTAGTAATATATAAAAATATCATTGTATTATCATCGGATTTGATCTAAATCCGAACAATGCATATTATTGACAATTAAAACCTAAAGTGTTTTTGTAAACAAACACTTAATTAGACTTTTCAAACTATCTAATTATATTTCCACTTGAAAAGCATACTTAAACATTTGTTTTTGTTTTGATTAAGGAAAGCTAAAGATGTTTTATGTGTGTGTTGACTTCTTGTGATATGAAATGTTTGTAACGAAAGCAATAAGGCCGATGGAAAATCGCTATCAATCACAAAAATGGTATGGCCAAAGCAAAGACTTTACGGATGTACCATAAGTTTCGAACTTTTGAGAGACTAGTACTTTCTCATAATACTCCCCCGACCAAATATATATTATTAAGCAAAAACAAAAATATTAACATTTAATAGTAATGTGTTGTCAAAACAAAAAGTATTTTAAAACATATTCCACAATGTTGTACAAGCATCGATCCCATATTCCCATTAACACCGTTAATAACTTACTAAATGCTTTAAATAGGAAACAAACCACTGTTATTAACTTACAGACTTACAGTATTCTACAACGACAAAATTGTGTATTTTTGAATCATGTTGAGTTGTATTGTAGAGCCTTTTAGAATATTTTTACAACAGTTTTTTTCCAATCAAGTTTAAAATTGGTAAATAAGTCGCGCACCTAAATCTCACAATCTTATTATTTTTATTTTATTTGCTCACGTTTTTTTCTAAACTAATTATTTTAAAATTTAGAGACCGTGAGTTTTTTCCACATACAATCATTTAAAACCATAGTCTTAGCAGATTGGATACATAAACTATATTAATTGTATGTCGACAAAAAAACATATTAACAGTAAACAATTTTTATTCCACACACAAATAGAATAATGGACTTCTAGTCACTCTAATTTGTACAATTTTTATTGGTAACTGATTTTTTCCTGAAACATGCCAACAACTATTACTATTAGTGTATAACCACTGTCCGGTCTCCATCAAAAACAATACTTTTTGTAGAGTAATTTGTTAAAATATATTTACCATTGGAGCATTCTCAATATACTTTTTGATTGTTTATTTCTAAAAAATATAATTTAAAAAAAAAAAAATAACACAAAATTGTTCACAAAACATTTTAATGAATTTTGAAATCAATAGTACTAAGAATAACTAAGAAGCTTTTAAAAGATTTCCTAAGACCTCAGAAAGACTTATTAATGGGTAATTTTAATTTCGTTTATAACTTGTGGTTTTTCCTTAAAACATAACATAAAAAATAGTATTTGGAGTATTCTCTATATCAGTTATTTAATCATATAATCTATAAATTCCAAATATAAATGCAGACAAAGCGTCGTCGTCCCAGGCCAAGCCACTTAACTAGAGACTCGTCCTTTTGGCACCAATTGATTGTCGTAACCAGTTGCAACTTAACATCACAAAGCATTGTAATTTCTAGACAGGAAAGGAAAATAAAAGTGGGATTCATGTTCATATATGTATAGATCCGTGAGCATTAATAGGCTCAGCCTGTTTTATGAACACATGAACAAATCTATATAATGATGAAAATTTATACAAAAGCTACATATAAGAGATGTAATAATGAAGAAAATATAAAGGCAATAGCGAGGGTAGCGAGTAGGGTAAAGGCTTACACCGTCCATGTGGCCATAAGATTTGGCAATGCTTTCTATGAAGATTATGACATAGAGACAAAGTCACTTTTTCTCTCTATAAATTACTATACAAAAAAAATAAAAAATTATAACTATTTTATTTTAATTAGTCTTTATGCGTTGTCAATAGAAGTTTTCACCTCTTCATCATTACTGCTTGGAAAGCAAAAAGCCAAAGGGTCCAATTCCCATGTTGTCATCACTATTCTCTCCCCCTAATTAAACCTAATTAATTAATACTCTTTTTTGTTTTTTTTTCTTGTACTCCTCTCCTTTATTCGTGTACTTCTCTTTTTCTAAAACGAATCTCGCATCTAATCTTACCCCCTAAATCTTCCTTTTCTATTATCACATCAATATCACCCAAATCTCGTGGAATACCTCAGCTTGATCTTATTAGATTATCTAATATAGTGACAAATTTCTTTTGCATTAATGTTGATTCATGGGATTCGATTGGTGATATAGGTAAAATCAGTCAAGTAACATTTGCTTACCATTGATTGTTGGTAAAACTTAAGCAGATTTAGATTATCAAACCTTTTGGGTGCAGGTTAAAGAATTAAGAATAATCATTGATGAAACTAGTCAACATTTTTGTGTTAGGAAATTTTAAGCACCCGTATAGCTACGCGTAAAATGAACACGCACTACGAGTAGTTAAATGTATGTATTTTCTGTAGTAAAAGGCGACGTAAAGTCATAACTCTCCGTTTTGGGTTTCAGTGAAATCTAAAAAATGCCAATTAACTTTTCAAGTTGCAACTTTCAGATGGCAACAAGAGCGAACGTGACAAATGCTTCAGGTTTCAGTGCACAGCCCACTAAAGGGTCTTCCGGTGTTATTTTTTATATATACATATATAAATGCTGTTTTGTGTAATTTAGTAGTATTACTTATTTACGATTTTTTACTTATAATTTTTGCAAATAACTGACCAATATATAGTATCACATGTGTTTAAATAAAGAAAATTGATGATTATTATAAAAAAAAATATGTCGTAAGCAAGAATGTGATTGTGAAGGTTTGATATATATCCAACTTACAAAAAAAAAAGCATTGCATGTGATGAGAATCCATCTCCCCCATCCTCCCACCCATTCTTTCCAACTCAACCCTCTCCTTTCTCTTCTTATTAAAGTATCATCTTCTTTTTGAATTGTTTCTCTTTTTGTTTTATAAATGAAAAAAAAATTATAACTTTTTAAATTTTGTATTTACTTCTATTTTCTTACAGTTCCACTTGGTTAGACAAATGCCCATTAATTAATGAGATGGTGGACTTTAATATATATGTTATTTATACCTACAACCACATACACACAGACACTTTATAGACATGTTTTTATAAAAAGAAAATTCTTCGAACATATTCCAGATCTATAATTTTTCTTTTGTTTGTAATGTTAAAATTGGTCTCAGCTGACACTCGAAAACCCAGATCTGACTCAAGGGTTTGTGCTTATAAGTGTAACCACAAGAGTTTCTTGCAAGAAAAACTCGGCTGCAATGTTTCTGATTCGAGTCTCACTTGTAGACACATTATTCATATTTGATTAAAACCTATTTATTATATAAAATAGGTGAGATGATGGCACCACGTTGTATATTTGTATATATACGGAAACATGAGTTGGGTATATGCATGTGTCTTATTTTCCAAACAAATATTCTCATGTCCCTCTTTTACATATATAACAGCCCTAAAGGCTACACATACATTTGTCACCATTAAAAAACCTGTACTCTAACCTCAAATTTTCAAGATTCCATTTGAATTTTCACCAATCCTTTCGGCATTTTATCTTGAAAAAAAAAGAAAGAAAACTAACTCCATCCGATCGAATATTGTATGATATGAAATAATAATGACTTGTAATTGTTTTGTTGTGAAAGGGGATGTTTTTTTGTTTCTTGTCAAGATGCTAATGTGGGCTCCAAGCTCCTTGTCCCACTCTCTTTATATGTATACACATCTCTCTGCATATATATGTTTTGTGTTTGTGTAAATAAACAGTGTACAGATAGAGAAGAGAGAGGAGAGAGAGAAAGAGAGGTTCATAACTACTCTGAAGAAGATTGAAGCACCAAAGACCATACAATTGCATTTCTCCATCTAAGGTGAGAGGTCAATGAAACAATTAACAAAAAGTTGAAAGTTTTCATTTTTTTTTCTGGGGTTTTTCTCAGAAAATTATAAAAAGATGGAGAGTAAAGGGAATAGAAAAGCTTTTCCCTTTAAGTGATAGAAAAAGATGATTTCAGAAAAACAAAGCCCTTTGTTCTCTCTCTTAACTCATCTTACTTTCTTCTTCTATTAGTAAAGATGTAAAACACAATACTCTCTCCACCAAATAAATAAGAGAAAAAATAAAAAAAAATCTCTCCTTCTTTCAAAAACAAAAGATTCCTCAATTTTGTTCTTATTTTTCGATAGTCACAGTACCCTCCTATACACTTCCACTATAATAAACCAACACTGTCTTCAGATAAAAAGAGAATAAAAAACCTCATCCGATGATAGACTACGAGAGGAGCAATAACACCAAGAACATCAACCATCATCGGAATCCTCCTCCGTCTTCACCCTCCTCCGATCTTCTTCCCGACGGTAATGGAACCGCCGTGACCCAGAAGAGGAAACGGAGACCCGCCGGGACACCGGGTATTAATTGAATTCCGTTCAAGATTTTTGATTTTTCCATAAATTCGTGAAAGTAATCATTTTTTCCGTCGAAAAGGATTGTCTTTGGTTATAATTCAGTTAAATTTTTGGTTTTTCCAAATGGGTTTTCCGATCAATATCCTAATCATATTTTTACCGGCGGCGGCAGATCCGGAGGCGGAGGTGGTATCTTTATCTCCAAGAACGCTACTAGAATCGGATCGGTACGTGTGTGAGATCTGTAACCAAGGGTTTCAGAGAGACCAGAATCTACAGATGCATAGGAGACGGCATAAAGTTCCATGGAAGCTTCTTAAAAGAGAGACCAACGAGGAAGTGAAGAAGAGAGTCTACGTGTGTCCGGAGCCGACATGTCTCCACCACAACCCTTGTCACGCCCTTGGAGATCTCGTGGGAATCAAGAAACACTTTCGCAGGAAACACAGTAACCACAAGCAATGGATCTGCGAGAGATGCTCCAAAGGCTATGCTGTTCAATCTGATTACAAAGCTCATCTCAAAACCTGTGGCACTCGAGGCCATTCCTGCGATTGCGGCCGCGTTTTCTCCAGGTTCCATTTCTAAGAAACCCTAGCTAGTGGCAGTTCTGATAAATTTTATTTTATTAAAATATTTAGGAGAGATATTTATCCGAATCCTTAAAGTAAATCAAAGAATGTTTTTTCTAGTATGGCGTGTACATGTTTGATTATGTAGATAATGCACACAGATCTTGAAACAAGCTTAGTAATGCAAGGTTTGTTTGGACTGTTGTCTGAAATATTTTAACTAATTTAATAATTAGGAACTATGTTTTTGATTATATATTTGAACTCACGTTGACCCCATCACAGATTTCATTATCGCACTTTGTTAAGTATATACCATACCAAAACTCGAAGTCTTGCGTCTCATACTCATCATATATATAATCCAAAAGATACCTAACTCCACTAACTTTAGCTAATTTTATATTTTATTTTTGCCTGTCTGATGCATAACAAAGATTCCTTTGTGCTTTTCTATTTTAGTTTTAACTATATATAATACACTCTTTTTGATTCAGAGTGGAGAGTTTCATAGAGCACCAAGACAATTGCACCATGCGGCGATCTCAACCCTCCAACCACCGTTTACAACAACAACAAAATACCGCAAACGCTACACAAACCGCTTCGACCGCGGAAAATGCGGACCTCTCCATTGGTCCTATATTGCCTGGACATCCTTTGCTACGACAATCCCCACCATCGGATCAACAACCATCAGATTTGCTCTATCCTTTCGTTGGCTCATACGCTACTACTGGTAGCAGCATCGAGCTTCAGCTACTTCCATCGCGGACTAGTGCTGATGAGACCAGCCTTAGTCTGTCGATAGGAATGGAGACGACAATGTCAAGCTACGAGAAGGGAGAAACGAGCTTACTATTGGGAGAAAGAGAAGAGGCGAGAAGAGAAGCGAAGAGGCAGATAGAGATTGCAGAATTGGAGTTTGCTGAAGCCAAGAGAATAAGGCAACATGCAAAAGCTGAGCTACACAAGGCTCAGCTTTTTAGAGAAGAAGCAAGTAGGAGGATTAGTGCAATGATGATGCAAATCACTTGCCACAATTGTAAGCAACACTTTCAAGCTCTTGCTGCTTCGTTTCCTCCTCCTCCTCCTCTTCCTCAGCCGCCTTGTACCGACGAGAGTACGTCTCTTGCCGTGAGCTATGTGTCTTCAGCGACTACCGAAGGGGAAAAAGCAAGTGATAGAGCATCGTCATAAACCTTGATGAAAGGAGACACAAAAGAAAATATTCGTCCCTTTTTTTTTGTTCTTTTGATTGAAATTGAAGACGATCTTTTGATATTCTTTGGGTTATTTTCTATAAATTCTTGGTTTGTTTTTTTTTTCTCAAACAAAAACCGAAGAAGAGAAGAGTTTTGCTATATGAAATATATGTGGTTGGGTCTGTTGCTGGTTGCTGGATATTGTAACTTTGGTTAGTGTAATAAATAAACGGAACGGTTACTTTTAACAAAAAAACAAAAAATGATTTATTTTTTCTTTATTTAATGAAGTTAAAGAAGAAGGACGACATATATATTTGCTTTTTTTTTTAGAACACAAGTATTTGCATTGAATGCGAAGGAAAGTGATGAGGTCAAATCGTGCGTATAAGATTCTCAGGTAGACTTTCTTCTCTCCATTCCATATCTTACGTTTGTGTAGACTCTAGTTTGTAGACGTACAGTAGATCGAATGGTAGATTTTAATTTGATTGATTTTAGATTTTATCTCGATTTTGTGTTTTTTTGCCTTTTTGGTCTCAATGTGACCAAACAAGAAATCATATCTTTTCACATAAAGACAAAAAATCATAAGATATCTTTTGACCATAATATTTTGATATGTACTATACTTAAACACTTCATAAAATTATATACACTCGTATATAAAATATTTATCGATAAACGTTAAGCTCATTAATTTCCCATTTTTTGGAGAAAAATGCGAGGAGTTTGAACATGTAGACTCTTGTCCACCAAATACACGTTAAAATAAAATACTCTTGTTCGTCTAATTCTTCAAAAAAAACTTTCTTTCCCACTATTTTCCTAAATTTAGAATAGTGGAACAATTAGAATTAGATTTTTTAAAAAAGTTATGAGACTATAAAACCGAAAATCGAAGCATATTTTGGTTTTGCTTAACAAAATTGATTTTTCTTTTATATTTTAATATAATATGATTATTGGTTTTGATTTACAACTATAAATTGTAATTTATTAACACTATTAATGTTTATAGATCATAGTATTATTTTATAGTTTTATATCATACAATATATATATATATATATATATATAATATGTAATCTAGTGATTTATGTAAATGTAGTTATTGTGTCACCATATAAATTTAAATTATGTTTAGGATAAGCACACAATACCACGGCCGTCTCAAACTATTAGTGGATTCTATTCAAAATTTTACTAAACATATATTTAATATGGTAAAAAAAAATTTAATTATGGACCCCAATATATATAGATATATATAGTTCAATTTTTTTTTGTTGAAATTTTTCATATTTAAATTGAGGTTCTGTTCGATTATTCCATTCGCATGTACTAAAAGAATACATCACCTCAATTTTCTCTAGATATTGTAGGTTGTTGACATATATGTGTATATATATATTATGCCGCTTAAAATCTCTCTACTTCTCTAGGTATATACATCGCCTAAATTTTCTCTAGATATGTGATTGGTCTTTCTCTAAGTCTAACACCTTTTTAACTGCTAAAATAAAATAAAATAAAATAAATATTTTATGTTCAACTGGTTTCATGTAAAGATACAAAATCGTATCTACCAATCAATAATTATGAGAATCACCTATCAAGAACTTTATAAAAATATTAGAAATCGGACGAGATATTTATTTGGTGCGAGTCATAATTACGAATTAAACGCTTGCATGGTTGCCATGTGGGTTCTTGAATACTCTAATAATTCATTTCCTCTAAGGTTATAATTATGCCTCGCTCTCTATGGTATTTAAATGTACTATATGATATACATAATAAATGTCGTTTTCTCACAAAAGACTTGTAATCATTATATCACACTAATTATCGTTCTTCCTCTCATCGACTAATCAGCAATACTGAGAGTATATGCTATATTAATTAGCATATATGTACGAATACGATGCATATAACATATGATATAGCGGATTAGGTAGTGTAGATCAAATGAATTAGATAAATTAAGTGGAAAAAATATAAATCAAGCATATCAAACGCTTTAGAATGTATGTTGAATTGTAAACAAAAAATAACAATTACTAGAAAAAAACTAATATAGTAAAAAATGCAATTAATTCGGAACACAAAATTTTGATAAAATATTTTACATAAGCTTTATTTTACTATTTTACAAAAATGCAAAGAAAGTTTCCATAAGCTTTATTTTACTATATAATTAAAATTTACAATAAAAATTAGGGAGCGCTTTTAATCTACAAAATTGACCGTATTTATATACTATTTTACTATGAAAAAGGAATACTTAGCTTTTTGTAAATGTTGTAATATGACTATTGACTGAGCAAACCTAGAAAACGAGGGTTGGTGAAAGAATATTCAGAGTTGAATAGTTGATTGTTAATTTTTGTCAAAAAAAAAAGGAGTTGGTTAAATAAGAAGAAAGAAATATTACTGGTTAGTTCAGACTCAACTAAAGCTATACCTTTTCTTTCTACAATATTTTGATTACAGTAATTAAAAAATATTGTAAAATTGAGGGACCGTGTGCTATAAAATGGGAGGAACAAACTAAAAGAGAAATGTTTAGCAAAAAAAAAAAAAACAAACAAACTAAAAGAGGAATGAATGTAAGAAAAACAAACGATGTAAATGTTTAGAGTAGAGAGAAGAGAAGAAAAGTCATTTTCAGAGCAGAAGTGTGTGTCGTTTCCTTTACACGAAAAAAAACACAGAGAAATGATGAAAACAAAAAAAAAACGCCATGATTTTCAGTGCCAAAGTTTGAAATGGTTAGGAGTCAGGCATCAGTCTCTCTCAACCTCTTCACTCACTTCCATGATTTCCTTCTTCTCCTTCTTTTAAAATCATCTTTAAAGGTCATGTCACATCGTGACGACACAATTCTTAAATATTACTACTATTATTTTTGCTACACAAATAGTTATAGCATTGTCAATGGCCACTTTAGTTTTCCTTTTTTCAAATGATTTTTTTTTTCTTTTCTGTTCAACCTTTTATTTATTTTCACGTTATTGATGTATAGTTGATAAGATCCGATTAATAACATAAAACAATAACGAGAAGAGATGATGATATGAAAAAAGTTTATTATAATTTTGCTTGATAAAAAACAGTGGTAAACTGTACAAAACTTTGTACAGTTAGTTTTTCAATTTTTATGTACCGATAACTCGTTATCTTCAACAATTTACCGTTTTCGTAATATATAGCAAAGATGGTATAACATCACTAATTAAAATAATAGAAACCATTATACTTTTTGTACTGCATCGATACAATGTCATGTAATTCAAACGCATAACATTAAAAAAAACATGATACAATGTAATCTTCATATAGAAATATAGACATTCAACAAAGAAATGGTTTTTAACATATTATGCAGAACATAGTAACATATTTTAATTATACTTATGTATCGTACTATAGTGTGATTTTATAGCTGAACTATTATTATAACATAATTTTGTTTGTAATGTAAGAACATTATTTTGCAAAAAAAAAAAAGAACTTTGAAAGAAGAAAAACAAAAATTCCTGGTTTTGTTTTAAACTTGTTTTGCTGTTCTGAAAATTACTGATACAATCCAATCAAGACGTACCCTTATTAGTTATTATATTCACCGATTAAACTAACTATTTTTTTTGGTAATAAACAAACTTTTATGTTATCCATTTTCAAAGTAAAGTGTGGTCTATCAACTTACTTTTTGGTGTCAAACTGTAGTTGAATATTTTATATTTCTGGTGGTGTCAATCACATGGATCGGTTCATTTGGGTGGTTATGTCACATGATGCGACATAGTAAAAGTACAAAAACTGTTATCATCATTTTTCTCATGCACATATCTGCATTGCAAGTATTCCTATATATATATATATATATTTACCAAGAAGAACGTACGTACGTGAAAAAGAAAACAAATCAAACTTCTATTACGATTCAACGATAACGCTAAATTATCCAAAAAAGAAAAGAAGACTATAATGCTAAATTTTGAGCCAAAAAAAGAGAGACTATAATGCTAAGTTTTCTCAAAGATACCGACATCCATAAAAGTAAAAACTTTATTCTACCTCAAACTTTTAAAAAGCCAAAATGTTTTTTCCTCCTTTTTCGGGTAATAATCAATTGAATGACCTTCTTTTGTCTCTCTCTTCTTGATAACGCTTTCGGCTAGAGATCTTTTAGATTCGAAACGTATAATGAAATAGATTAAATTTTTGTTTTGGTTAAAAAATAGATTTATATAATAAATTAGTTTAAATTTTGTTTTGAAGAACATGGAGAGAAGCTTTATATAGATCAAAATGCGAAGTGAGATTAATTTCTTAAACATTATACATAACAACCCTTTTCTTCCCTAGACCATTTGTTTTTATATCTTTCTCATTTCCAATTTGAAACCCAAATCCCTTTAATATTTTTGTCAATTTGTTAACAATTTTTTTTTTTTTTTGACGCCAATCAATTTGTTAACAATTACAGTCACACTCCTCCATTTATTGATTCTGTAATTTGCCCAAAAAATGGGGACAAGACAAACTCGATAGCGACGAGTAAAAAAGAGAAAAGAATAGTAAGAGTAAGGCCCCCACAATTTTATTTATTGACATTTCAATACCCAAAAAAAAATACACTAACACAAATGTGAGATCATGTTATACAAATAAATCAATCATTAACATTATTTTTAAGTGTTGGTCAGAAACTTTCATAATGATACAAGGCAAGTCTAGTGGATACAACAAACAACATCAAAACAGATTTCATTCAACTAAGGGAACATTAAATTTATAAACAAAACCAAGGTTCAAAATTTCGCTAGGCGCTAGTCGGGCGCTCGGATTGGGCCTAGCGACTAATCGGAAAATCGAAGATTTATCGGAATTTAATCGAGGACTAGTTTTACGGTTATTTTAATGTATTAAAAACATATTAATCCATTATAATTAAAATTTTA
>OVAY01001092.1:1640-36045 GCA_900406395.1 Kernera saxatilis
ATTATTATATTTAAATATAATATTGTTTTTGCTGTCAATTTTTTGTCAATAATATATATTATGCATATTTAAAACTCGATAATAATGTATCGACAACAATAACACAAATCACTAGATCATACAATTACATGTATTATGCAGATTTAAAAGTCAAAGATTTTCTCTATATTATTAAGAATTTCGGACAAAAATTAGTTTTTACGCCCTTTCGTAAGTTACTTTTTAATTTTATTTAAAAATAAATTCAAAGTCTGTAAATGTTTTTCATAATTCTCGTCAACACCATATATACAATTTTTTTTTGACTAGATTACCATTTTTATAAAAAAAAAAATTATAAATTTATTTTTGTTGTTGTTGTGTTACCATCCAAATTTAAATCCATATACATATCAACTACGACCAAACAAAAATTGAAACGTTTTCATTATTAGATCCGAAGTTAGGTCCCCCAAACCCATCGTTCTTCCCGTCCTCTATGACTACAAGTCCTGGTTTATTGTCACATAATTTTTTATCTAAAACAAATGAAGTCAAACATATAAACATTTCGAAAAAAGTCTACGACTTAGAAAATATATCAAAGTCTTCACATTTCTTTAGAAATCAGTCTATTGGGCGAAAATTCAAACTAACTTCAGAAAATGCTAAATTTCAATAGTTTAATCTATATCAAAAAATACTTCGGAAGATGTTGATGTAGAGTGAGTATTTTTCAAACTTTTAATTACAACTCTTCTTAACATCTTGCAAGTATAAAACTAAGTCTAGATTTTTTGTTTTGTTGTTAATGTTCTTTTCAACATCAAAATACTAAGGTTAGATCATATGAGTTCATTTAGTTCGAGTCATAATCGCTTAAAGTTTAGATCTTTCTCAAAATTTTAAAGGTCTTCATCCATAACTATTAATGCTATGAAATATAAATTGGTGGGAGGTGTAGAGCTAACATCAACAATCGACCAAAATTCTTGTATTCATTTTTAATTGATAATTTTACGAAAACTATATATTATAGAATGTAAGAGTGAATAATTTATTAAGACCGAGAGATACAACTATATATACAAGCAGACCAGAGATATTAGGAATTACATAATGATGATTAAACCCTTAATACATATATACATATCCTTTACACGCCCCTTCAAGATGGAGGGACGGGTGTGACTCCAATCTTGGAACAGGCTACTTGAAAGCGTGAGCGAGGCAATGGTTTGGTGAGAGCATCGGCAAGTTGATCATGTGTAGAGACGTGAGAGACGCGAAGTGCACCTGCCTGAATTTGATTCCGAATGAAATGGTAATCAAGTGCTATGTGCTTCATGCGAGAGTGAAAAACTGGATTTGCACACAAGTATGTGGCTCCCACATTGTCACAGTAGATAACCGGTGGAGTTGATAGGTGGACATGTAATTCAGTGAGAAGTGAGCATATCCAACGAACCTCAGAGGCGGTGTTGGCAACTGATCGATACTCCGCTTCAGTTGATGAACGAGCCACTCCTTTTTGCTTCTTCGACGACCAGGAGATTGGGTTGTTCCCAATGTATGTGACATACGCATTGGTTGAAACATAATCATCCGTATCACCTGCCCAGTCGGCATCTGAGAATGCGTGGAGAGTGAGAGGTGATTTGGCTTTAAAGAAGATCCCATGTGTGAGCGTGCCAGCGAGATAACGAAGGACACGCTTTGCTGTTTGCCAGTGATCGGTGGTGGGACGATGCATAAATTGAGAGAGACGGTTGACAGCATATGCAATGTCAGGCCTGGTAAACGCAAGATATTGGAGACTTCCGATTACCATGCGATATTCAGATGCGTTGTCAAGAGGAGTGCCACTTGTGAGCGTGAGCTTGGGAGACGCTGGTAGCGGTGTGGAGACCGGTTTGGCACCGAGCATGTTGACTTTGGTGAGAAGATCTAAGATGTACTTTCTCTGCATTAGATGCAATCCAGCTTCTGTTCTTGTTGGTTCAACACCGAGGAAGTAATGGAGATCAACTGGATCTTTAATGGAGAATCTATCGGCAAGTGATGAGATAAAGCTGTTGACAGAGGACTGATTATTTCCTGTAACAAGGATATCATCAACATAAATGAGCACATAGAGGAGAGTGGTGCCATGATGATACGTGAACAGAGATGCATCAGCTAGAGAGTTGGTGAATCCACTTTCAAGCATATGACTTTTGAGTTCCAAGTACCAAGCTCTTGGAGCTTGTTTGAGACCGTTTGTAAATCGCTTTCTTCAGACGGCAAACATAATCAGGTCTATCGGCATCAACGAAGCCTGGTGGCTGAGACATGTACACTTCTTCAGTGAGTGTGCCTTGGAGAAAGGCATTATTGACATCTAGTTGTACAATAGGCCATGACATTTGGACAGCTACATCAAGGGCTATTCTGATCGTCGTTGTTTTGATTACCGGACTGAACGTTTCTGAATAGTCCACACCATATTGTTGATTGAATCCTTTAGCCACCAATCTCGCCTTGTACCTGTCTAAATCACCACTTGCAAAAAGTTTAGTTTTGTACACCCACTTACATCCCACAATATTTTGTGTGGGTTGCGGTGGAACGAGATCAAACGTTTGATTCCTTGTGATGGAATCAAATTCTTGTGACATGGCACGTGTCCATCTTTCGTCTTTAAGTGCTTGAGACACAGTGGTTGGTTCTTGTTCGAGATGGCGTTTAAGCGCAACGGTTAAGCTGTATTTGGTATTGGGTTTTATAATTTTATTTTTGGCTCGGGTCTGCATTTTTATGCTGATTTTCTGGGGGATTTTGAACGGGGGGATTTGGTTCAGAGATGGTGTTTGGGCTTGTGTTTGGTTGAGGTGGTAATCTTGTGTCTGGGCCTGAAGTGTTTATTGGGCTTTGGTTTATTTCTGGGTTTGTGTTAGACATTTGGGCTTGTGTTTGGTTTTCAGGATTAGGCCCAGAAGTGGAGGAGGAAGGAGGAGGGTTCGATGGCAATACCTGAGGCGGCGGTGGATTTACCGCGTGAGTGGCGGACGACGACGTGGTAGGTGCCGTTGTTGTGGCGGTCACCGGAGACGAATTGGAAGCTGCTGGCGGCGTCAGTTCTTGAGGTTGGTGAAGAATCGAGCTCAAGGGCACTGGAGGAGGCAAGAACTGTGGCACAGGGACATGTACACGAGTGACCAGCGGCGTCGAGGTTGAGATGTCACTTTCTGGGTTCGGTGATGGCGGAGATTGTTGTTTGAGGAAAGGGAATTCATTCTCCACAAATTGCACGTGTCTCGAGGTGTAGAGTCGACCAGTTTCAACATCGTGACAGTGATAGGCGCTCTGTGTGAGCGAGTATCCAACAAATACACATCGCTTTGATCGATCGTCAAGCTTATGACTTGCATAGGGTCTGAGCCAGGGGAAGCACAGACAGCCAAACACACGGAGCTTCTCGTAGTGTGGTGGATTGCCAAATAACAGATGATATGGAGAAGCAAGCGATAGAACTGGTGTTGGAAGCCTATTTATCAGATACACAGCAGTGGAGAACGCATAGGACCAATACTCTTTGGGCATCGAGGCTTTTGACATAAGAGTAACACCCATTTCAACTATGTGTCTGTGTTTGCGTTCTGAGATACCGTTGTGCTCCGGGGTATGAGGTGGTGTCGTCATGTGAGAGATACCACTGGTAAGAAGGTAATCTCGTAACGCTATGAACTCTCCACCGTTATCTGAATACAGTGTTGTAATCCGATCTCTGAAGTGATTCTCCACTAATGCCTTGAACCCAATGAAAGTCTCTTTTACTTGTGATTTGTGTTTGAGGGGGTAAAACCAAGTGTAGCGTGTATAGTGATCCACAAGTATTAGGTAGTATTTGAAGTTATCCACTGATGTTATTGGTGATGTCCATACATCAGTGAATATGAGATGAAGAGGACGAGTTGAGACAATGGATGATTGAGCAAAAGGCAATTTGTGGCTCTTCTTCATTAAGCAATCAGAACATGAGAGGTGTTTTTGAGAAGGAGAAGAGATCGGTAAAGAGAAATTTGAGACAACAGTGTTTAAAATGGTAGAGGAGGGATGGCCAAGACGTGAGTGCCAGGCAGAGAGAGTCACTTTCGGATTTGGGGATGCATTGAAGGCTGCCACTTGAGACGCAGTCACTGGCCACTCGTATAGGTCCTCTTTAATTCTGCCTTGGAGTAACAGGGCCCCCGTGCTGAGATCCTTCACCTGAAAAGACGCCGGAAAGAATTCGACGGAGACTTGATTAGTATTGCATAACCGATATACAGAGATAAGATTCTTATGTATATTTGGAACACATAAAACTCTTTGTAAATCAAGATCACGAGAGTTTGAGGGAAGTGTAGCAGAACCCGTGTGAGAAATGGTGAGACCAGATCCATCACCAATCAACACATCATCGTCACCAGTATATGGCTGGTGGAGAGAGAGGTTGTTGAGATCAGAAGTGATGTGGTGAGTGGCACCACTATCAAAGAGCCAATTGTTGGCATTATATGGAGCACCAATTACAAGATTTGCTCGTGGCTGCCATGGCATGAAGGGACTGCTGGAGCTTTGAGGCTGAACTTGTTGTCTCGCGTTGAGTTGAGGACACCTTTTGGCACTGTGTCCTTGTACGCTGCATAGCTGGCAACGACCCAGATACGGGCGAGAGACTTGATTGTCAGATCTGTTGGATTGTTGCGGCTGCCAGGTTTGGTGTTTGATGGTGGTAAAGTTTTAAAATCCCAAAGAAGACTAAACCCCAAGTGCAAGGCAAGCGAGGTTGTAGTAAATCGGGGTCGATCCACAGGGAGGCTAAAGCGATAGCACACTAAGAATGCAAAGAACTACCTAAGCTGAGCCAAGCAAGTGATAAGCGGATTCATGTTCAAACAAATTCACATTAAAAGCAACCTAAATGATCAAATGACAGTAAGCTAAAGCAATAAGAAAGCAAGGCTTGATTAACTAAGATTTCAGATATTAAAAGGCATGGACCATGGCTTAGACACTTGGTTAGGGAGATTTAGCTACCAACTAATGATACAAGAACTCTCTTTTAAGACCCAATCAATGACAAGAGACTTAATCCTAGACTAACTCATTTCCATGATGCTAATCCATTTGTTCACCTTAAGATTTAAACAATTCTTCTGAATGCAATCAAAAAGACAAACAATCATTAAGCACAAATCAAATCTCAATGGTCAATCAAACACCTTTATAATCTATTTCCATAGGCAAAGAGTGAATGACATGTTTAAGGTTCACCTAGACATTTCATCAAACACTTTCCGGGCATGAAATGTGTGAGATCAAGATTTAAGATAGCTAAGCTCAAACTTGCACTAAGAACACCCCTAAACATGTGAAATCAAGAAGAATAAAGCTCTAGCATCACTACTTAGCCTCTATCTCTCCCAACCTTACTAAGCCATAGTCCACTAAGGAGACTACTCACTCATAATGAGTGGTAAACCAAAAACAAAGATTAAATGAAAGCAAGACATAATAAAAGAAGAGATTAAAGAAAGATTACTTCAATAAAAGCTTAAAACATTCAACAAGATTCAAGAACAAGCTCAAAGGTTGAGTCTTGTTCTAAAAAGAGAAACTTGCCAAATGGGAACTAAAACTTTTTTGGGAAACTCAAACTCAGAAAATGTTGATCCAAAAGAACTCCTCTCTTCTCTAGGTATAAAAAAAATGCATGAAATAGTATTTATAGAGTTTGGGAACAGTACCCTGGTCAACCCGGAACAGTACCCGGGTCAACCCGGAACAAACCGGGTTTTGACCCGGTTCTGTTTAAGTTCGAGAAATGTGATCGGTCCATGGCCCGATCGCCATGACCGATCACAGGGACTTGTTTTCTTTCTTCTTCCTGTCATCGGTTCGTTTAATCGGTCTGCAGGCCGATCTCTTTCACTTCCCCAGAAGAGCCATTCTCTCTGCCATCGGTTGAGTCCATCGGCTTGTAGGCCGATCACCATTTCTCTGTGAGCTCATCTCCTTCCAAATCCTCTCCTTGCCCCTTTGCTCCACTGCTCCTCCGCTCAAATGAATCCCATGTGTCACTCCATGCTCCAAAGTACCTAGAAAATAAGAAAAGAAAGACCCAAATGCATGGAAACCTAATTGAGACCTAAAATGCTCATAGGACTCTAAATGAGACAAAAATGGAAGAATATGCATGTGAAATGATCCAAAGAGGATGAAATGAACAAGAAAACATGCCTAATCTACATGCAAAATGAGAGGATATCAGTGTTGTTGCGGCTGGTTGTTGTTGGTGTTGTAGTGAGGCTTGTTTTGTTGTCGGGAATAGCTGTTGCGTTGTTGGGCAACGTTTGCAGTCACTGGGACTTGAGAAGGAACCACCACCGAGAGAAGCTTTGCTTCATGGTTTAGTAAGCGCTCATGAAGGTCGGTGATGGTGGGTGGAATGTCTCTGCCTTCCATTTGATCAACGATGGGTTTGTATTCATTCGGCAAGCCATCAAGAATGAGTTCGACTTGATCTTCATGATCCATGATTTTCTCAAGAAGAGCAAGTTGATCCATTCTTGTGGTGAGTCCTTGGATATATTCGTCAATTGTTCGATTCCCTTTAGTCCAGTTTTTCAATTGGGTCTTCAATTGCCTGATGTGGCCACGACTCGGCTTAGCATAGGTGGCAGCAAGGATACGCCAGACTTCAGCGGAGGTAGTGGCACGTGAGAGCAGGTTGGATGTTGAGAGAGATAGCGCCAATGAGCGCACTGTAAATGAGCTTATCTTGGCGTTTCCAGTTTTGAAAATTTGGATTATCAGAGACGACATTGTTGTTTGTGACTATGGCGGGCGGAATCACCGTGGATCCGTCAAGGTGACCAGCAAGTGCATGTCCGTCGAAGAGTGCGTGGACTTGAAGACTCCACATGAGGTAGTTTGTTGCAGTGAGTTTGGAGACGTTGGACATATTGATATTGAGCAGAGTGTGGTTGTTTGTGTTGATTGTGTCGGAGACGGCTGTCGGAGTTGAGACAGACATTGTGGCGGCTAGATCTGTTTTTGAAAAGAAGTTTTTAGGTTTTTGGGTATCGACGGCTCTGATACCATATAAAATGTAAGAGTGAATAATTTATTAAGACCGAGAGATACAACTATATATACAAGCAGACGAGAGACATTAGGGATTACATAATGACGATTAAACCCTTAATACATATATACATATCTTTTACATATATAAATGATGATATTGTATCATTTTCAACAACAAAATGGAAGCCTCTTATAAAATTTCAAAATTGTGAAAATATTTCTATCATTTATAGTTTTATTATATATATAAAACAAACTACTGGCACAAATATTTGCATGTATATATTTGTTCCTATTTTGAATTATATACTTTTTGTTAATGTATTTTATGCACTATATATATATATACAATGCATTTTGTGCAATTAAATACATTTGTATATACCAATAAGTTTTTCAAAAATAATGAATACTTAAATTTCATTATAATTTCATCAGAAGAACAGATTATTTTGTAAATTTTTTTAATATAAGTCAAAATTCAAAGATTTATAATATTTTGAAACGACCAAAACAAATTGCACCCAGAATGTTATCCAAAAATTGATGAAACAAACGGCAGGCGAATTTATTGTCTAACAAACAAAATATTTATATGCTATAGTTTTAAGAAAATTTGATTTTTATTTTCTTACAATGATTGAATCGATTGTCTAAGAAAATGACATATGCAGTTGAAAAGGAATGAACTTTACAATGCAAGTTGGGAATGCAATAATAACATTGGACAATTCTGAATGTGCAAGTAAGTAACACATATCGACTCTGTCTTTATTCACTGGTCTCGTGTACGTATCCAATTCGGTTTCAAGCATTTTAGCGATTCCATTTTCTTTTTTCTTTTCCAACTTGTAATATTTTCATATACAATTTGGTTAAATTTACCCGTTTATATGTAAAATAATTAGACATATCCCATATAAGTGATGACGTAGTTAATTAATACATAAATAATAAACCATCGAACAAAGAATTTTTAGAGAATTAAAGAAAAAAAAAGTCAATGAATTTAAACTTCAACTCATCTATATATAAAAGGGTGGGCCAAGTCATCTTGTTGACCAATGCCGGTCATGAGTGGCCTCTTACATGCAACCAAAACAAAACAAAAAAATCAACTCAACTTTATAAATTGGACAGACATATTTTCAACTCATTATCTTAATATAAGTTCAATATAGTCCACACACACACAAAATATCAATTAGAATATTTGGTTTTGTAATTTGTATTGTTGAGAGTTTTAGAGCATCGATGGTTTCTTTGGTACTTGGTTTCTTATCAAGTTTGGGTTGAAAAGTCATTGCGGAAAAACTCCAGAATAGGTTCTTTTTTTTTTGTCGGCCTCCAGAATAGGTTCAAGATTGAAGATTCGATGAATAACAATGACCACGTGATGTTGATATGACACCGTGATATTTTCCCGTAATATATCTTTTTTGTAGCATATATATTTTTTTTTTATAAATTAACCTAGGATCTTGAATCCATAACCTTCATTAGTTCATTTTATAAATTAAAAACCCATATAACAAAATGTAACAAAATAACATGATACCAAACAAGGCGTTTTCAAAAACAAAAACAAAAACATGTGTTGGTACCGGGTTTAGCACTAAACCCAGTCTATGTCAGGTCTAAACACATCATAATATGGGTCTATGACAATGGCTGATAGAATGATGGGCCTGGTGGAAAATCATGACGAACTGACGAGCTCGACTTGGTCAAAGAAGGTGGAGAAAATCTAGGGAGAAGGTGGAGAAAATCTAGAAGGATCTTCACCAGATCCCTAATATCTAGGAGCACGTTGAGGTCGTCGGAGAGGCCTATTTAAGCAAGAGAAAAAGATCCAGAACGGAGGAGGAATATTTCGGCCATTTTGACACAGTTTCTTTGAGAGACAACACCAAAAACACTTGTAATCTCTTAAGAGAGACTCCCTGTATTTTTATTATCATCATCAATACAAAACCAATTCGTCGATTCTATCTCTTCTTTATTTCGATTAGCTCATAGACGAAGATCTAGCCCATTTGCTATTCTCCATTCTTAATACAAANACCCATTTGCTATTCTTCATTCTTGATACAAAACAAAAGTGCGGATCTTGCATCCACAACATGGTATCAAAAATAATATATGATGGAAAAAAAACCAAACGTCTCGTAAATATCATCAAAAAAATAATTAAGTCGCATCATTGTTATTTTTGGTGTTCAATCTGGATTAATCGATCTGAAACCGAATCCAAACCAAACCATCCATAGTAGATTAGATTTTATTTGGATATTATTATTTCCAATCCGAAAAATAGAAAACCCGAAAAAACCGATCATAAACCGAACCGGAATCCAGATTGGATACCCTTAGTTTAGAGCATCGATGGATTCTTTGGTACTTGGTTTCTTCTCTACAAGTACCATTTTTGGGTTGAAAAGTCATTTGTGGAAAAAACTCTAGAATAGATTCAAGATTTAAGATTCGATGGACAAACAATCACCCTGTGATGTAGATATGACACCGTGAAATTATTAACCTATAATATCTCACTAGATTCTTATTTTTGATGACTTGCCTCAAAAATCAAAACCCACAAAATGATCGAAGAGAAACCGGAGATGCGTGGCTAATGATTTCGATATATTACTAAATTAAAAAATAAGCGAATCTCGTTTAAAAGTAATCACAAAGTAGGTTCACATTTAAAAACATAAATTAATTTAAATTCGGGATTGATTAGAGTGTCTAATCGTCATGGCCACCTAATCACGGTCCAATTTTAATGATGCATCAATGATATTATGTTACCAAATGGATTTTTCCGGCCATGGTAGAGCCAAAATGATAAAAAGAAATTCTGTTATTGATCATTGGTTAAGATAAGAATAATAATTTCTTGTCGAAAGAGAATAATATGGTGACATATGGCAAACACATCTTTTTTAAGATTAGTAAACTATATGAATCACAATTTGATGTCCAAGAAGATTAGAAGCTCAGAGCCTCAAGATTTGAATTATCAAAACTATGGAAAGGTTACTGGTTCAGTCTCTCTAAATGTGCGGCAACTTCAAAAAACTTGAAGCATTGTACATCCTAAGGCTACAACAACAAAAAGAACAATCATACACATATGTATTTAATGTAGCATGAGATGTCATAACTTTGTGATGTGTGTTGATAGGCATACGGCAGCATTGCGTTCAGAATATATACAAAAAGTTCCAAAAATGGTTGATTAAGCCGACCTCAATAACGAGGTCTATATGCTCCTATATATGCACAAGTTATTTTGTTTAAAGAGCTAAGAAATCAAGAAGAAAAACTCTTGATCCATAAATTTATATCTCCTTCTCTAAAAGTGTGTCTTTTGTCTGTCTGATATTGATGTAAGCATTGATGGATAACCGAAAAAATTCATTCAATTTCGGTCATATTTTTTTTCTAACATACGTATGTAAGTTTAAATTAACTCAAAACATTTCATTGCTTGGCCTAATTTTCATCTTGCAACGGAGCAATTCTAACGAGGTTTCATCCACGTGTCATGGTCGTATTGGTAGCCGTAAAACACTCCTAATATTTATTTTTAATAGAATATAATGTTTTATTGGTATACCAATTTTAAAAAATTTAGTAAATTAGTTATTTAGAAATCAAATAAAATATAGTATTCAAAACATTCATTTGGTAAAATTTGATAAATAGTATTTTTCCAATCATAATATTCCATCGCAGCTTTTCTTTTAATATACATAGAAATACGTTTTACCTTGTACTATTAATTATATTTCTTTTCTTTTTTTTTGAAAATTATAACCTTGTATGTATATATAAAAAACAAAAAACGCCCTATATGCTAACTTTATAAATGTTAATAAAATATACTAAAGATTCCATTGGGCCGCAGGAGAATCTTTATATTTATTTCTAATTATATTTACGTTTTGTAATTTTGTTTTCTTTGTGGAGAGCCAAAAAGTCTCCTAAGTCTTCACGTCATCCTCTCTTCTCGATCTCTGTGCACCCTCCTCCTATAAGTACTCGCTTCACATTCACCAATATCATCAATACAGAACCAAAATTCGAGACAGATTTGATTCGATTCAATCTTTTGTGGTTGATTTTAACTTTTTACTATCAGCCAATCTTGGTGTTCGTAGCCATGAGTCTTCTTACAGATCTCTTTAACCTTAACCTCTCAGAGACCACTGACAAAATCATTGCCGAATACATATGGTTCGTCTTCTTCTTCTCCATAAAAATCGTTTTTTTGTTTTTGTATTCGTGCTCATATCAATCGTAAATCCAATGGGTTCGTGTTGGTTTTTCAACTTTGACTCTGTTTTTTTGGGTTTATATGGATTCTGCTAGAATCATAAATGTATTTTTTTGAGTTTTGTGCCTTTGGTTGTTCTTAGTCCTTTAGATCCAATTCGTTTATTCTTCAAATCTCTATTCAATTTGCTGATTAAATCTGCAAATACTGAAATTTTGTTTGCTATATTTTCTTCCATGTTTGCTCTGTTTTTTTTTTTTTTTTTTGGCTTTTTTTTTAANTTTTTTTTTGGCTCTGTTCTTAACAACCAGATTGAATTTTTGAAACAATACGTTTCTCTTTGGTGTTATTTTTCTTCCTTTAATTCGCTTATTCATAAAATCTCTGTTTACTTTGCTGATTAAATCTACTAGGTTCCTGAATCTGCAAATACTGAAACTATGTTCTGCTTCAGTTTCTTCCCCTGATGATGTTTGCTCTGTTTTTTTTTGGCTCTGTTCTTAAAAAAGTAAAGATTGATTTTTTTTTGTTTTTCGTTGTTCTTTTATTACCAATTCAGGGTTGGAGGTTCTGGAATGGATATGAGAAGCAAAGCCAGGGTAATTTGGCAAAAAAATTAAATTTTGTCTATCTATATTATTAGTCTAAATCAAATGTTTGATTTATAGTAATCTTTGTTTATATGTAGACTCTACCTGGACCAGTGAGTGACCCTTCGAAGCTACCAAAGTGGAACTATGATGGTTCAAGCACAGGCCAAGCTCCTGGTGAAGACAGTGAAGTCATCTTATAGTTAATACTCTTTCTTTCTGATCTTATACCAGTCTCTCTTTCGTTTTTTCGATTCTTGTTTATTAATCTTGTATGTTTTGTGTATGTCTTATTAGCCCTCAAGCCATATTCAAAGATCCTTTCCGCAGAGGCAACAACATTCTCGTGAGTTCATCAAAGTTTTGATCTTTCTTGTTGCAGTCATACCTTATTTACATCCATCATAACCTTTTAACGGTTTTGATCAGGTCATGTGCGATGCTTACACTCCCTCGGGTGAACCAATCCCGACAAACAAGAGACACGCTGCGGCTAAGGTCTTTAGCCACCCTGATGTTGTAGCTGAAGTGCCATGGTGAGTCTGTATTTGATATCGTTTTAGCCCGGTTCGCGTAAAATGCGTAGTCTCTGATGATCTACCTTTTGAAAACCAGGTATGGTATTGAGCAAGAGTACACTTTACTTCAGAAAGATGTGAAGTGGCCTGTTGGTTGGCCTATTGGTGGCTTCCCCGGTCCTCAGGTGAAGAAGATGGATAATTGGTTTTGTTTCATTTCGTTTTTTTTTCGGTTTTCTAAATTTTTAGGCGAATATATCTTCCAGGGACCATACTATTGTGGTGTTGGAGCAGACAAATCTTTTGGGAGAGACATTGTTGATTCTCACTACAAGGCCTGCTTGTATGCTGGAATCAACATTAGTGGCATCAATGGAGAAGTCATGCCTGGTCAGGTAGTTTCCGTAACCAAGAAAAGAAGCTTCGAACTTTTTCTCTTCGATCGATATTTCATTAACAACCTTAAAGTTCAAATCTTTTGCATAAAGATCTGATCTTATTTCTCTTCGATAATCAGTTATGATCTTAAAGATCAAATCTTTTTCATAAAGCTTCGATCTTTATTTCTCTTCGATATTCAGTTATGACCTTAAAGATCAAATCTTTTTCGTAAAGCTTCGATCTTTTTGTTCTTCTGTATTCTGTTATGACCTTAAAGATCAAATATTTTTCATAAAGCTTCGATCTTTTTTCTCTTCTGTATTCATTTATGATCTTAAAGATTAAATCTTTTGTGTTGAGAACAGTGGGAGTTTCAAGTTGGTCCAGCTGTTGGTATCTCGGCCGCTGATGAAATCTGGGTCGCTCGTTACATTTTGGAGGTAAAGTTTAACGATCAAACATTCAAATCTTCAGTAATTGTTCTGTACAATTCGATTAACAACACTCTTGCCTTGTTCTGAAAACAGAGGATCACAGAGATTGCTGGTGTGGTGGCATCTTTCGACCCGAAACCGATTCCCGGTGACTGGAACGGTGCTGGTGCTCACTGCAATTACAGGTACATGTCAAAGAATCTCTTAGATGTTTTGTATACGATCATCTAGGCAGTGCCGGCACTGAGTTTCATAAAACGCAAGTTAGAAGATTAAAAAAGCTGATTTTGCATATTTTTATAAAAAATGGGCCGTTTTAAGTAGCGATACGCAAGCCTATGCTTAATCCGCTTGTGCTCAGGGCCGGCTCTGCATCTAGGCGGTTCTTTTCATGCGTAGTTTCTTTTCATGTCACTACTCGTAATTCGTTGCTAGCCTGTAGTTTTATTTTTCGGTTATTTCCGCTACTAGTATATTTCTGTAACCGTCTAGATGGGGAATGGTTTCAGTACCAAGACAATGAGGGAAGATGGCGGTTACGAGATCATCAAGAAGGCCATCGACAAATTGGGATTGAGACACAAGGAACACATTGCGGCTTACGGTGAAGGCAATGAGCGACGTCTCACGGGACACCATGAGACTGCTGATATCAACACTTTCCTTTGGGTAACTAACTTAACTAACTAACTAACTTTTGCGGTTTTTCGAATAGTAAAAAGTCGAATTAGATGAGCTGAAATTGTGTTTGGAATGTTGTTGAATGTTTAGGGTGTTGCGAACCGTGGAGCATCGATCCGTGTAGGACGTGACACAGAGAAAGAAGGGAAAGGATACTTTGAGGATAGAAGGCCAGCTTCGAACATGGATCCTTACATTGTCACTTCCATGATTGCAGAGACCACAATCCTCTGGAGTCCTTGATCATCCAGATCAAAGGAAGATCTTTGAGTTTCACTTAATTGTGTTTCTTGCAAGATTCAACGTTTGTGTGTTTCTTCTATCAAGCAATGTTTTGGAATATGTCAAGATTTGCTCTGCTTTTTTTCCTTCTTTTTGGTTTTCATTATTTCCCGTCTATTGAAAACCTTTCTTTGTATTATTATTTGAATAAACATTATCTGGAAAGGGCTGATTCATTTTACAAACTCTTTCACCACTTGATTTGGACTAAAAAGATGCTTAATTTTTGTTTCACTTGAAATAAAACATAATCTAAAATAACTCGGTTTACATTTGTTTAATATATCCAAACCAAATTCAAATTTTATAAAATTGAACTAAATCAACCGAATTAATTGAACTAACCGAAATTAATTAAAAAATAATATTTTTGATGAAATATAAAATACATTAAAATGTATTAAAATCTGTAGTTATTATTTAAAATTAATTATTTTTTTTGTTTTCTATTATAATTATTTTTGTCCAAAACACTACATCCAAACTAAACCAAACCGAATATTTTTAAAACAAATCGAACAGTAATATAATTTGATAACGAATAGAATCTAATTTATAGAATTAAAAAAATCCAAAAATAAAAAAAAACTCCAACCAAACCAAACCGAATAACCGAATGCTTATCCCTAAATCTCACATTTTCTAAGAAATTTCGTCGAACACCTGGTGGGCACTTCATAAAAACTCGAGGGGTTTAAGGACTTTCAGGTTCCAGTTTCAGATGTCTCTGGTTCGAATTTTGTCGACCCTTCTCAGAGGAACTCATCGTACTTCACGATCCTTTTCTTCTTCGCGGGCTCCGATCTCCACCGCTTTTGCTTCTTCACTCTCCGGTAACTTTTCAGATTATTATTTGTCGAATCTGTTTCTTCGTTTTTATCAAATCCGATTATGAAAATGCAGAAACTTTCATTCTCTTAACTGGAAATGATTCGACTTGACCAATGATTTGTTTCTGTTGGAATTTAATATCTTATAACGTTGATTCTTGAGTTGTTCACACAATGATCAAATTTGATTAGTTAACATTTTACTGGAAAATTGAATCAAAAATCGTGTAAAATTGTTCTCTATATATATGAAATGTTTGTATGGTATTGGTTTACACTTTGACTAAATGTGATCTCAAAGTTTTGGGAAAAATGATTCTCATGTGAAAGACAAGTACTTGAATCTTGACAAAAAAAAAGACGCTGTATTCAAATCTGAGTAGCAATGTTGTTTATAATCTGAGTTTTTCAATGCAAAGCTTTGGATTTGTTGTTGGGTTTCTATCTTGATGATAGATTTTGTCAATTCTTGTGAATGTTGGATCTAAGAGGAGTCTTAAGACTTTCAGAGTGTTAATTGCAGGGAAACCGAGGATTTCTTCTCAGAATGATTCTGGTGGCCATATAAGGAATTTGCATCTCTTGGATCCTCGGCTTTGGGTGATCTTTTCCGGACAAGCTGGTTCGTATGTCAGTGCTCAATGTCGATATTTTATGACGTTATGATTCTAATCTCTCACTCTTGTTTTGTATTTGATATGGTTCCTTCCTTTTCAGCAATCCTTGGGTTTTGTGGGAACCTTGTATTGGCAGAGGATGAGCCAAAATCTGGAGATAACATGGACGAGAGTGGCAATTCTGGGCTAGAAAGAATTGAGGATGGTTCGGTTGTATCTAATATACACACTTCTAAGTGGAGGGTGTTTACTGATAGTGGAAGAGATCATTTCTTTCAGGTTAATATTTGAAGAATGAAGCTCAATCTGTTTGAACAAGCTATTTTTGTCTTTGCTTGATAATTTCTCTTATCTTATAGGGGAAACTGGAGCCGGCCGAGAGGCTTTTTAATTCGGCAATACAGGAAGCTAAGGAAGGATTTGGAGAGAGGGATCCACATGTTGCATCTGCGTGCAACAATCTGGTTGGTCTCTTAGGGCTTTATTCAGCTCTTATAGTTTCTATGTTAAGCTCCTTAGATCATAGTGCTTGTTCGTTTCATATGATATGCATGAAAAACGTATCAACATCTCGAGTATGGTCCTCTAAGGCTAAGTGTTTAACATTTTTACTGTTTTCAGGCTGAGGAATATATATCTTTGTTAATTTACACTTTTTCTGTCTGTTGATATAGATTTTTAGCACAATGATTTCCTGATCAATCTCTTTCTGAGAAGTTTCATTCTTATTTGGGAGAGTCATCTCTTCCCCAATTTTTTCATTTTGCCAGTGCTCTGCGTTTCAGCACTTGTTACTTCTTGTTTTCTTAGACTAATTGCTTTATATTTTCTTCCTCTACGTAAGGCAGAGTTATATAGAGTTAAGAAAGAATTCGACAAAGCAGAGCCCTTGTACTTGGAAGCTGTTAGTATACTGGAGGAGTCCTATGGCCCTGAAGATGTGCGGTGAGAAATCATTCCTTCGCCACTTATAATGTAATCTTACTTTTAATGTCATCTGACTGATGCTATTTGTTCCAAAAATTCAATATTTAAGATCTTTTTCATAAATTTAAGATCACTCTCATAATTTAGTTTGAGAAACCATCATATTTCTGGAAACTGGCTAAGTTGTCTGGTACTTTTTAGTTATATGCCCCTGTTGGATCGCTCTTTTTTCCTTCCATGTCTCTACCTAACATGGCAATTTGAAAATCCCTGAGTCTTTTAAGTGCTATTTATGTTCATTTACGTTTTTGCCTTTTTAGTGATCTTTAAGAATCCCACTTGGTTAGATTGGAAGTCATGAGTTACATTTTATATTTTTTTTGGTTCCCTTCATTCATCCAACAATATTCTTAACAATACAGTGTTGGTGCTACTCTACACAACCTTGGACAACTCTATCTTGTCCAGCGAAAACTTGAGGAAGCTCGTGCGTGCTATGAGGTAATCACCATTAATTTTTCACCATATATCTCCGCAAAACAAGGCATCAAAATACGGATTGGTCTTTACAGAATCATAAGTTTGTGCTCAGAGGTCATTTATTGCCCCTTGCTAGACTATTTAGATGGCTGTGGTGTTGATATTGGAGATTAGGAGGTGTGTGTTTGCTGTTCCTTCTTACATGAAATAATTAGGACTTATTTGCTGGTTATGTACACAGTAATGAAGTTGTTCATGATAAAAGGGCATGTCACATGTCAAACTCTATAATTTGGGCAATTTGGGTTCTGAAAGAGTGTTGATTAATGATTTACAAAAAAACATCCCTTGGAATTGTGCTTGTCTGCTTCTTACTATTGATTGTTTGCCTGTTTTTATATTATCCATGATCTTTTGATATACTGCCACCAAAAAGTTAAAATGATAAAATTTATATTCTGTGATGCTAACTACTTGTTTTCAACTTTCTTGTTGGTCGCTCTCTGTGCAGCGTGCTTTAAAGGTATGGATGTGGTGATTAAGCTTTGTTATTTTTTAATTCACACTTACCAATTGCTACTATTTATTTATTTTTCTTCTTATTGTTTCCTGTGATCCTAATCTAGATGAAAAGACGAGTCCTAGGACAGAGTCATCCCGATTATGCAGAGACAATGTATCATCTTGGAACGGTACTTTATTAATCTTTACTAGCTCTTTTAAATTTGTAATGAATGGTATGCTTCTTTTCTTGTTTTGTTCTCAAGTTTTTAGCATATATATCCACATAATCATGAGAGTTTTCATCTATATAGGATTGTGACGAAAAATGTTGTGTTATTGTCACCCTCTAGCCATTCAGACATGTGATGAATCGAATCTACTATCACACATCCTCAAGCTGTCATGAAGTCTGATTCTATCTTTCATTCTAAACTTCCTTCTAACATATGATTTGATATTCAACAGGTATTACATCTTCAAGGAAAAGACACAGACGCGGAGGCTCTTATTCTGGATTCTCTTAAAATACTTGAGGCATGTTGATATTTTTTAATGATAAACTGATATATGTGATATCTTGACGTTTCATTTTATCAGTTGTACGCTTATTTATTGTATTTTTTGGTTTGTGTGATGTAGGAAGGTGGTCAAGGAGAATCCATGACATATATCAGGAGACTGAGATATCTTTCTCAGGTTTTGTGGCCTTAAGCTTTGCATGTACTTTGGATTTTGCCTTCTGTTTTTACAATGCATTGATTTACTTTCTCGTCTGTTGCCTCCAGATATATGTACGATCCAATCGTCTGGCTGAGGCTGAAAACATACAGAGAAAACTATTGCACATGATGGAAATATCAAAGGTTTGGCTTTCCCTTAGCTAATTTCTTTTGAGAATCTCCTCCAATGATTCAACATATTGCTTTCCTTCTGTTTTATTGATCTGATCTCTAGAGTTTGCATGGATCATAAGTTGATGAGATCACTAACAATTCATTCGTTGAACGGCTTAGTATGCATTGATTATAGATTATAGTTCTTAATGCCTTAAATCTATCACAGGGATGGAACTCAATGGAGGCAGTAACAGCAGCTGAAGCATTGGCGCTTACTCTACAATTATCTGGGAAGCTGAGAGAAGCTCTAGAACTTTTTGAAAAGTGAGCACATAATAAACTCTTGATCGGGTTATCAAAGTAATATGAAGATCCTCACATGTATAGAACTTAAAGCTTTATGACAATTTTTCCTGTTAGGTGTCTCAATACCCAAAAAACTTTACTTCCAGAAGGACATATCCAGGTTCACTCTCTTTTATCAAAAATTCCTCTTTTATATTGGCAATAGAGTATTCATCTTCTCTCCTTTCCGGGATCGATAGATAGGTGGAAACTTGGTGCACATCGCAAAGACCTTTATGCTTCAGGCTAATCAGTTGAGAAGAACTGATAATAGTCAAGCTCTGTCCAAACTAGAAAAAGCAAAGCATTATCTTGAAAACTCAGCTAGGTTGGTATCTATTAACATTTCGATGTTTTTTTATCTTCGCGTAAAAGAATGTAACAAGAAAAACTTGTTTTTGGTGGAAACCAGGATAGCAAAAGACGTTCTGATTAAGCTGAGAGACCAAAAGAGCAAAGAGCAGAAACACGGAATATCCAGTGGGACTCTAAGGAGTTATGAACACGCAGCTTTAGTCATACTGGTATGTCTCGATGTCGATACATATATTTGTGTTTGATCGTCTTGAACAATGTGGTTGGAACTTTTTCTGTTTCTTTGCAGCTACAATCTCTTGAGAGTCTTGCAGTTTTGGAGATGAGCGAAAATGAGATCCAGGAGCCAAAGGTTAGTACTGTCAAATGCAAATAATTATAGATTCAGACACAAACATTCAGCTCATGTCATTAGGTTCTATGTACTTGACTTGATGATGAACGCTTACTTGACTTTGTATTGATACTTTACGCGCTAAACAACAAATCCTGTGTAAACCTGTTGATCCATGACATTGTAGGAAGAACACTCGCATGCAACTGAAGATGCACTTCTCCAATGTCTTTCAGCTTACAAAGAGGTAAAACAATTGATCTCTTCTTCAACAAAACTCTGGATGATCCATAAGTTTCTTGAATCCGCTATTTATACTAGACTTTGTGTCCTTTTCCAAAGAATCCGTCACTAACTCAAAAAGGTTCTTGTTTTGAGTCTTCTTTATCTTTTTTTTTTCACTGCAGTTTGGTTGTGGAACTCAGTTGCAAGAGTCTCCTGAAGTAAAATCTGAATACCTTTCGTGTCTGAAGCATCTCTCAGCTTTATTATCCAACAAAGAGAGTCAAGAGACGATGCAGAACTCAAAGGCAAGTCATATTTCCTTACCAGAACTGAAGGAAGAAGTTAGGAGAATTGAAATCGATCTTCGTTTGCATAAGAAAGGTTAAAGCTTGTGAAGGAAATGGTAATAAAGGGTTTATATAAAGATCCGATATATTGTCGAATGTTAAAACTGATTGAACTTGTAATTTCTGTGAGAATCCTTACAAGAGATGTTTTCTTAAATCAATAAATATGAATCTAAGTTGAATCTATTCATATTCGTGCCAAATTTCCCGTACCATTAAAATAATTATTGGTTTGTGACGGTTAATTTATTCTACTATATATGGTAGCAAACCGAATACCTAAATTACCCGTTTAGATAATCCAAGTTTTTTTTTTTTTTTTTTTTTGTCAGTTTCCACGAACAACGATTCTGAAGTTATACTTTCTAAGACTCGAATTATAGACTTGGTGTAGAAACTTTTTAAACTCTTGAGCATTTGGACCAACGGGCTTCCACATATAATTTAAGTTTTATAAATTATTTTAAAATATCTGAAATACCTCAAATTTCTATAATTTTTCTACTAGATATAGTGGGCTTACACGGGTTTTGTATTGAGGCTAAATAATAGTTTGTATTGAGGCCAAATAATAAAAATTATCTAAATTGGTAGTTTTTGAAAACATTGATGTTTAAATATCGAAATATCCGAATATAAGATGACCAAGAGTTTTATTTGTCATGCTACAATCGGCATATGAATTTTCTCTTCTAGGTAATGGGTATTTTTTCGTGTGAATACAATGTTGGTTGCTTTACTGATCCGTTAAGAACAACAAATTAGTTTATATGATTACTTCAAGAAAAGAATAAAGAATATATGTTTTTCGTTATGTTGTTCATTTCAAATGTGCGATACTCGAAGATGTATGGGATGGAATAGAACTTGAGGGAGAACCAGAAGAGGCAGATGAAGATATAATGCCGGTCAAAGAGATAGACGATGACATTATACAACATTTTAGTCATAAACATCATATGAGACTCAATGAAGATATCAATAAAGCGATTGAGGAGAATAAATGTTGTCAAGCATGTGCACTTCCTTTTTATGATGGTGATATTTTTGGTTGCATGAAGTGTGACTTCGTTCTCCACAAAGTATGTGCATACCTTCCTCTGAAGAAGCATCATGTGATGCATCCGCATCGCCTCGTCTTACAAGTGAGAGATCCACGAGTTTTGTCTTTCTGTTCAACTTGCTCTCGCATGTCCAACTGTTTCTTCTACTCGTGTGTAAGGCCCCATTGCCGTTTCAGTTTAGACGTGCATTGTGCTAACATGCCAGAGTCAATGGATCATCAGTGTCACCCACATCCTTTGTTTCTACCAGTGAAACTCGGATATAGAGGATTATGTTCAGTATGTCAAAAAGAAGAAAACTATTTAGATTGTGGAGAATGTGACTTTATTTTGTGTTTTCTTTGCGCCAGTCTACCACAAATATTCAGGTCCAAGTATGATGAGCATCCTCTCATATTTTCATATATACCAAACGCGAGTGGTCAGTCTTGGTGTGATCTTTGTGAAAAGGAAATAGATTTGAAGAAGGGAAGTTAATTATATGTGCAATGATTGCGATGTAACACTACATACTGCATGTTTACTTGGAGAAGATATGTATATGCTACCTGGTATGAATTTTGCTGATGTTGAAGATATTCTTCCCAACAATCGTCTCACACGATACTTCTGCAAGCAATGTAATCAACGTTGCCAATACAAAATTGTCTACAAAATGTTGGACGGAGCAATATATTGTTCTTGGCAATGTCTATTAGAATCCGATATCTTTAGTGTTAACAAAAAAAAATGATCGTTTGTGTTCTTTATGTGGTGTTATTAAATATTGTACTTTCATGGAATTGTATGTATTTTAAATCTAAAGTGAAATTCAGGGTAATCAAATTATGTATTTGATAAAATATATTAAAACCCAGTGTGTTATTATATTAAGTATTTGTTTGGACTAATCTAAAACACATGAATCAACTTTATTTACGTAATCTGAAATACACTAAAAAATTAAATTTATAATCAACTTTGTTTTTAACAGTCTTTAATTAAAACAGTCTAGAAGTCCATACCAGAACATTAGTAACTCAAAGAGTAAAAGTTACGAGTTTAACATTTTTTTAAAAAAGTTACGAGTTAAACAACATGAGTAACTCAAATTGGAGCTTCACTATCCTTGTTTTTTAAAAGACAATAAATTTTTAAAATGGCATTCTATATAGAAACACATAGAATACAATATTATACTATATTATTTATCATAACCCCTAGATAAATCAACTCTAATTCCAAAATACTAAATCCAAGTAAATAAGTTTCAAATCCTAAAAATAAACTAAATTCTGAAAAATTGTCTATATCGTTATTTTGAAAAGATTAGTATAGTTTCTATGTAAAAACGTTTCTATGTAAAAACATGTGTCAGTGTATGTGGACTATATAGTAATATAGATTATAGACAGACGTGAATACTATTTTTTTTTTTTCTATAAATCTTACATAGTAAACTCTAAATCCAAAATCCTAACCCAAAAATAAGTTTTAAACCCAAAAATCAATTTAAGTTTTAAAAATGGTATGTTTTTTTTTTTTTTTACAAGGACTAGTATATTCAATTTAATATATAGACTGATGTGCGTTGTCACTTAGTTACACATCTGTTTAGAATAATTTTTATTTTATTTTTTAAATTCAAACCATCCCATATTTGTAAAAAAAAATTTACTTTTTCAGTAGAATCGTAAATTTGAATCATTTTAAGAGATTCATAGCAAATAGGATAAGAGCGGGAGAAAAATTTTTTTTTTTTTTTTTGAAAAAGAAGCAAAGCGCTAAGAGAAAGAGAATGATAACTTTAGATATATTATAGTTTATACCATAGTTCATCGCACGCCTAAGCATTTATGAACTTCTAGACGGCCCGATTTCACTAAAATTTGTTGGTTTTTCAGTCCAAGCATTCAAAAGTAATATTAATCGGTCAAATCTAGTTTAGTGTTTAATTATTATTTTTATTTTAACACATCATCGTTTTGAGTATGTGACAAAAAAAAATTAAGAAAACAAAATAATAAAAAGACGCTCAATTATTCAAATTTTAAAGTGGAGATTAATTATTCACAATTTTTTTGTTTTTTTTGCTTCTTAGGATTTTGTGTCTTGTGAATATATAGCAAGTTCGAATTGGTAATGTTTTACAATTATTTTATATTTTGTAGATTATGTTTTATTATAAAAGTTTTAAAAAATTTAGAAAATAAGTAAATCATTCATTAATCCTTAGGCTCCACATAGTTTTTGATTAGTCGATCTTGATGCTAAACCTCTACCAGACGTCTAGTTACCACTTAACGATTTTTTTGAATATTAGTTTGTGCACAAAATACCGTAGCTACTATTGTTAAATTTATTTATAAAAATAACCGAAATCAAAAATCGAACCGAACCCGAACTGGATAGTGAAAAATATATGAATGGATCCTCGAATCCTCTAACTAAATTACCCAGAACCGAACTGTTCCGAACCGAAAACCGAATAGACCGAATAGATGCCCAAAAATACCCGAAAACAGTAACTACAATGCCCAAACTTATAATTATAAGCATAAAACTATTAGTTATGGTTAGACTATAAATAATCAAAATACTCTAAATAACCAACATATCGAAAGGTTGTTAGTTATTTTTGTCAAAATTAAATATTTGTTTTGCAAAATTGAACAAAATTTCATTAAAACGGAAATAATTTTATGTTTTTTTTATGGACATTTCAGGTAGTTCGAATATTTCGAGTGGTTCGGTTCTATTTTGGCTCTCTATTCAAATATCCGAACCGAACCCAAACCCGAACCAAAATTCTAAAATAACCGAATGGATTATAGAATCCTCTAATCGAACTATCTTTAACCGAACAGAACCGACCCGAACCCGAATGGATACCCGAACGTCCGCACTGTTATTATTCTGTTATACATGCCAATTTCTCATAACTAAACCAACTTTTAACTTAAACCAAAAAAATCAATAGAATTTTTGTTTCCAAGAAGTTAAACCTCAAAGCATGGAGCGAAAGAGCAAAGCAGCTATTTTATAAACCCTAAACCCTCTTCAGCTTTTCACAAATTCCACTGTATGTTCTGTTCTACAAAGATCAATTCTTGTCGGAATCTATGGCAATTTGAAATTCCACCAAGATTCTTGTGATGAAAAAAGCATACACATACACATATGCGTGATACATTGCGTGCCGAATGATTCATAGATCATCTCTCCTCTCCTTGGCGTCAATCGAAACCCTCTTGAAGCTCTGCAAATCTGAGATTCAGCTTCATCAAATCCATGCCCGAATCATCCGTAAAGGTCTTGAGCAAGACCAGAATCTCGTCTCCATCTTTTTGTCTTCGTCTTCGTTTTTCTCTCTCTCTTACTCTTCCTCTGTTTTCGAGCGTGTTCCTCATCCTTGCACTAATCTCTGGAACTGCTTCATTAAAGGATACGCTAATAGGTTTCTCTTCTTTGAGACTGTTTCGCTTCTCGTGCGTATGATGAGAGCAGGCTTTGCTCGGCCTGATGAGTATACTTTCCCTATGGTTATGAAAGTTTGTTCTAACAATGGACAGGTTCGTGTTGGTTCAACAGTTCATGGATTGGTTCTGCGAATTGGGTTTGATAAGGATGTGTTTGTGGCGACAAGTTTTGTTGATTTCTATGGCAAGTGCAAGGATTTAGTGAGCGCACGCAAGGTGTTTGGTGAAATGCCTGAAAGAAATGCTGTTTCCTGGACAGCGTTGATTGTAGCGTATGTGAGGTCTGGGGAGTTAGAGGAAGCGAAGAAGATGTTCGATATTATGCCTGAGCGCAATCTCGGATCTTGGAATGCCTTGATCGATGGGTTTGTTAAATCCGGAGATTTGGTGAATGCTAGGAAATTGTTAGATGAAATGCCTAAGAAAGACATCATTTCATATACCTCCATGATTGACGGATATGCTAAAGGGGGTGATATGTGTTCCGCGAGGGTTTTGTTTGAGCAAGCGAGGGATGTTGATGTTAGGGCATGGTCAGCTTTAATATCGGGTTATGCACAGAACGGTCAGCCAAATGAGGCCATAAAGGTTTTTTACGAAATGTGTGAGAGGAATGTCAAGCCTGATGAGTTTATAATGGTTGGTTTGATGTCATCTTGTTCTCAGATGGGTAGCTTTGAATTATGTGAACAGGTTGATTCTTATCTGCACCGAAGCATGAGCAAATTTTCTAGTCACTATGTTATACCTGCTTTGATAGACATGAACGCCAAATGTGGCCACATAGACAGAGCAGCCAAATTGTTCGAAGAGATGCCACAGCGGGATCTTGTTTCGTACTGTTCAATGATGGAAGGAATGGCTATTCATGGGTGTGGAGGTGAAGCTGTTCGGTTATTTGAGAAAATGGTAGATGAAGGTATTGTCCCTGATAAAGTTGCCTTCACAGTGATATTGAAAGTTTGTGGCCAAGCCAAGTTTATTGAGGATGGATTAAGGTATTTTGAGTTAATGCGAAAGGAATATTCCATTGTGGCCTCTCCGGATCATTATTCCTGCATTGTGAATCTTCTTAGCCGATCAGGAAAGCTCAAAGAAGCCTATGAGCTTCTCAAATCCATGCCTGTGGAACCTCATGCTAGTGCATGGGGTTCGCTTTTGGGTGGTTGTAGTGTACATGGGAATACTGAGATAGCAGAAGTAGTTGCGAGGCGACTCTTTGAGCTTGAACCGCAAAGTGCCGGTAACTATGTGCTCCTGTCAAATATGTATGCAGCTTTAGACCGGTGGGTGGATGTTGCTCATCTTAGGGATGTAATGAAGGAGAATGGCATTAAAAAGATTTCTGGTCGCAGTTGGATAAGTCGATAAGCACTTGTCTTCTGACCATGTCAATGGAAGACTTTGCTTAATTTAACAAGGCATTCAGGAAAAAGCACCAAAGGTCTATGGAAGACTTTGCTTAACTTAACGTAACGATCTATGTTTGGGCTTCACATGGAAGCTTTTTTTTTTTGCGCTCTTACAGGTAGTGCTATGAGGTTGTCCAAGATAACAACCAAGAATGAGGCATGAGATAAACGGAGCTCATAATGAGATTTACATTTATGGCTTTGATTTGTCTTAAGAGCTCTCATTGCTTCTCCATTATTCAAGAAGGATGAAATTTTGAGGTGCTTGACCAAAAAGTGGAGAGGACAAAGAAGCTTTCTCAACTGTCTCAAGTTAACAACAACTTTAATGGCGCGCTTGTGAGAATAAGTGAACAGAAAGGAATCATCTTTGTTCTAAGACCATGTACAGTCTTTGGAATGTTTCAATCTTTAGTTTTATGTCAATGTAAGTTTCATATGATAGTTAAAATCAAACTTTGACCTTAAAAATGGTTAAAATCAAACATTTTTTTGGTTTCTCTTATGAGTTATGACTAACTATATCTGCTTTATTTCTTTTACGTAACTCATGTGTTTTGCTAGACCATACAATTTGTTAGATACTCTATACGTTTCGTGGAAAATTGATATGTTTTGTTTTGTTTTGTTTGATATATGTCGCAAGTGTTCCATCTATTAATGTCTCATGGTCTAATGAAAATGGAGAGTTTTTTTTTTTTTTTTTTCTGATATTTGAACTATCAATTTATCTTAACCAATTTACGATTTATTCAACTTAAATTCCTCTTCAATACAACACATGCATATTATTTCATATAAAATAAAATATAGAAGGAAGTATTCTTTTGTATCTGGTATTGGTATAGAACCTAGGAAATGCAGAATGTACATATATACATCCAACTACAAAAATACAAACACTTTCTCTACGGAATAATTGATGTATCCACCAATGGACCCAAAACCAAACACCAACAACTACTCTTTTTCTCATTTTTATTAATTATTTTTTACACACCCATACTTATTTATTTTATAATTTTTCTTAGCCATTCCTTTAGCCACTATTAACGTGTACCCTCCAAATTCCACAAACCCAAGAAAATTATAATCAGTGAACAATGCTTCCATTCCCCAACTACTACATTTCAACACCAATTATGTCCGAGAAGAAAAACATCATCAGCACCAATAGCAAGAGAAGAAAGAAGAGATGGTCACCGACACTCTTCACCGGAGGAGGAGGAGGAGAAGGCGGCGGAGAAAGAGGAGGAGATGAGTTGGCGACGGTTAAAGCTGCGGCGTGGGCTTGGTACCAAAGAAACGAAGGGAAACCAATGATTAGAGAGTTTGATCTCACGACAAGAGCCACAAGAACACCTCGGCCTTCGAGGTACAAGCTCGAGGCCAACAAGAACATGATTCTATCCGAGGATAGGGTTGCTAAACCGTACACTAATCATTTCTTGCGTGGAGATCAAGAAACCAGTTCCTCTAGTCTTCTTGACCCTTATGAGATCAAGAGTATTTCCAAGAGGATTGATGAGGGTTCTTTACCGGCTAATCCGGCCAGTGCTTTCTGGGATGATAATGATCATGTTTTATTTCAGAAGAAGCTTGAATATGATACTAAGAAGGAGAAAGGGTTGGTGACAAAAATGAGCATGAGAAATATGTGGAAAGGAATGATTTTGATGGCTCCAAGGACAGTTTGTGGAAGAAGTGATGACGTGGATCTTGGGGCTTATCGGTCTGGTCCAAGAACAGTAAAGGTTGCACCGACGAGAGTCAATACACGAACCGACCGTCGTTAACTCTATAGTCTCTAGTTATTGGGGCTGTTAAAGATATGTGTTTGGATATTTTAATGCTAAAAGGTCTTCTTTTTCTATAATCTTGGAAGAAATTTAACAAGTTTGTGTATATTGTTTTAGTTTTATTGATCAATCTAACAAAATGTGGAAATTTAGTACTGAAAAATTCATTACATGTATAATCTTTTGAAATACTTTTTTTTCTCTCTCTCTTTTTTGTTGAAATTCTACAAAAGAGCCTATGGTCTCATAAGAAGAAAAGAGTCATCTGAAGTGACCCAAACAAAAAAAAAGATTAAGCAAGCCAATGGGCCATTAATTGGAACTAAGCCCATTTTGTTATATGGGTGTAGTTTAGTATTGTTAGCAGAAAGGAACATTAGAAGAATAATATTGCAGAACTATATGATTATTTATTTGTGTTCATTGATTTGGTATGTCTAAATGATTAGTTGACCGAATTTCCCAATATCTACCTTTTGAGTGGTACATGCATGTATTGTAAGTCCTAATTGTCAAGTTTGTCAAAGACAACATATCTAGTGCTTTGGTGAATTGTGTTTGAGTGGAGACATGAGATGTGACCACTTTTCCACGTGTGATATTTTTGTTGAAGAAATGGCATTTGTTGATGTTCTTCATATATGCTCATAGATTTTTGAAATAGTTGTCAATGTGTTTTCACTGTCTTCTTTGTCATAATAAATTGGCATAGGTTACCTCTACAGAAGGCAAACTAATTGTATTATGCTTCTCCAAGTGCTTAACTTGTGGTGGATTTGCATAAAGCTTCAGCCTAGGAGCCTGCTAATTTCCGAAAATGGTCAACATTGATAGTTTTAATCTAAAAAAAAATGGAAATCCCACATTAATTTTGTGTCATATTATTTATTTTGAACGTCAAATACTTATTTAAAAAAAAAAAACACATTGGTTTCCCTCAGGCTAACCATTTGTTTTTTTTTTCATGTCTATCTCTCGTTTCAGTAATTTCCATTCTATATGGATATAAAACACATTCACTACAAAGATTTTTCAGTCAGCTATTCTTGTTTTGTCTAATATCGTCTCATTCTGGATAACAAAAGAAAACATGACTTTTTTTTTTTCATTTTTTCAGTCACGCATTCTCATCTTCTTTGCATTGATTATCCCATCTATTGATTACATAAAAATCTATATTGAAGAAATTGCTTTGAATCCTAACCAGTAACATAAAGGTTTATTGTTTAATGGTCTTTAGATACTGCCATACAATAAATTGAATCTATATGGGATAATACATTAGATTGTGGATATCTAGCTTCACCAAAAAGCTATGAATTAAATGAAGGGAAGTAAATCAAGAATTTATGGATTACTGGATCATTACAACTGGCACTTTGACTCATGATTTATATCCACTTTACTTGGAGTTTAGTGCTTATATAATAAAATTTCGAAATGTGAAATAGCATGAGTTCGCTGCTTTTGACTATTTAACATAACAGCTGTTCATAGATATGCAAAAGTAGAATTACATACACATATATAGTATATATTATAAATTCACAATTATATATCGAAGATGGTTCCTCATAAGTGATAGCTCTACGTGAGGCAGTCCCAGGACGTGGAGTCATTCAACTATCTATGCATCATTAATTACCGGAGAAATATGAAAATAATATTTATACTTTTCACGTTTTAAGTTAAGCAATTTATATAATGGTTTTGATTTATTGTGGTATGTATAGAAAGTTCGTAGAGTAAAACTTCAAGCCCCTTTATGGTCATTTTATTGTACTAGTAGCTCGTTAGATTTGGTGATATTTCAAACACTTGAGATACGATGATTAAAAACAAAGTAATTAGAGAGTGTGGCTTTAAGGGTTACAAGTAACATACGACAAAATCATTTGAATAATGATGATTTCGGAGACGTGGTTTATTCTATATGGATGTGAGAAGGACATATTAGAATTATATGATCTTTGAGTGTTGATGACATGAAATTTGAAAAGAAAAAATGATAATGGCAACTACTGCAATAATAATATATATTCATAATAAATCAACAAAATGTAAATGAATAAAACAAAAAAAAATCGTAAAATATGAATAAGGTCATTGTCAGGGATAAAAGAGAATAATAAATCCAAAGTGAGTTTGAGTTCGGCGAAAGACTTGGAACTAAGCTGTCGGCTACTTCCCAAAATCTATCCAGTTCATCTTTGGGTCCCATCTTCTACACTTTCATTTAAATTTCTGCTTTTTCTTTCTCAAAAACAAATTTCGAAATTTTATAAACAATACACATAAGTTTGCAAGTGTTATATCTCCAATTCTTGTAAAAAGGTCAGTATTATATAGTGTTATGATTTGGTTTGGGGTAGGGATTAAAAGCTTAAAGATTCCTTAGATATTGAGAAGAGTTAAATAAAGTTTAGCGTGTAGTAACCGAGCAGGTAAAACTGAGCACTCGTTAACCATTTTTATCATCTTTTGTTCTATGTTTTTTTTTTTATTATTCTCAATTATATTTTTTTCAAAATCGCTTGTGTGAATTGATACTGACTTTTACATAGATTCTTAGGGAACATCAACATATAGTTCTTTCTCAAAAAAAAACATCAACATATAGTTTTTATCTTAGATCGATTAACAATCAATTAATCTAACCTATTTTGTGATTTCTTTTTTTGTGATAATTTTTTTTGTGATTTCTTTGTCATAACGTTTCTTATAAGAAACTCTAATTTGAAGTTTAAAAACTCAAAACCTGGACTGAATTAATAGTAAAAAGTACATAGCTAATCAATGCTACCTCTATCAAACGGGTTGATTCATGGGAAAGAAAAAGAAAGAAACCTAAGGGTTAAGGCTGGTTCCTTTAGAGTTTTAAATAGAAAATGACAAACAACAACAAAAAATAAACTTAAAAATGACGTTGCCGACTTGCCGTATCTCAGTGGTAATTGATTAGTAGTAGTAGTGTTTCTGCTCGATTTCATCATCATGTGTCATTGTCTTCATCATCATCATGTGTTTTTGTTGGTTCAAACATTGCATCTCTCCCTAAATCCATCACTTGTATTTTATCTATCCTCTTTAATTTCTAATAAATATGATCACTTTCTATCATCTTATGTGAATGTGATATCTATATATATATTTTTTTTATATCTATCTTTGGTTTGTCTTATTAGTTAATTAGGAAACACTGACAATACAATAGACCAAGACACAAGCAATAACATTCTTGCGTGTTTTTTCATTTGATATTCTCAAAAACAAATCGAAAAGTAATCGTTATATGTTTTACTAAAATCATATACGTTTGTGTTTGAAAAAAACATACATGTTTACAGTTCATGCATTCTTGTCGATCGTCAATACCAGTATGATGATACTAGAAGAGGGGATATATAGATACCCAAAACAAGATAAAAAAATTGTGGTTTTTTATGTTTTATAAAAAATAATGTTAGTTTGAGATCTTGCGTGTTAATTTGTTGAACTAAACAAAAATTTAATTCTTAATTCAAAATCCATTTTAGTCTATTTAATGATGCATAAAATTCATAAAATATATGTGGAATTAATGCATACAACTATTTTATGATGCATCAAAGGCATATAATAGTAGGAGTTAATGCTATGAACAATCATTTTCTTCTACCATCACAACAATTATGTCACAAACTTATAGCAAAACTGGATTTGCAACATAATGTTTTAAGACGAATTTGCATAGTTTTCTATCAAATACTAGGATTGATTCAAGCAATATTTTCTAACAAAGGCCAATAAATCCAGAAAAAGCTGGAAGATTTTGGTAATAACAAATTATATTCACCATAAAATATACAAGCAACAGTAATTAACACATACATGATGATGAACCCCTTTAATTTATTAGTATACTAGTACATACATACATAGTCTCAGACTCTCAGGGGCCTCCTAATAAAGATTGAGAAGTTGCTTCAGACAGATGTCCTTCTAAAAGGGACCCACAAATCCCAGATTCCAAAACTGATATTTAATATACACCGTCCGATCAAACATCATTCAAAACACACGACCGTAGACGAATATTATAACCTTCTCATCCCGGTACTAATCTGCTACACTCGGCTTTACTGAAACCAACTCTCCTATTGGTCACATCAAACTCAACCCATAGATTCTGTTGATGAACGTTCCCGATTATATTACTAGCTGCACCAAGCATGCTCGACCGTCCGATCCCAATACAATGGACCCCACCTCCAACGTTAACGAGAAGCCTCTCTTTCACAACGAGTATCTCAACTCCTTTCCCAAATTCAAACGCGAGATCGCCTATCAACCGTCCGATCTCCATCGGATTGTTCCCATCGAAACACATGTCAGCCGTTGCGCCATACACGTAACTCTTCTTTAATCTGGGACCCACAAGCTTCACTACTTCTTCCTTCACTTTATCATACGCCACGTCGACCAAGTGAGTAAACTCGGAACCCGAATCCACCATGGTTTGACCCGACCCGCCTGCATCGGGTCTAAAAACCGAAGCTGAGATGTTTAATCTCTTTCCTCCGATTCTTATCCCTAGCAAAGGTACTGTGTAAGCCAGAGGGTCTAGATTCGGCATGCGTTGACTCTGAGGAAAAGTCAAAAGAGAGACGTATTTAAACCCACGAGAATTCGGGTTTTCCCCGAGGTAAAAAGATCCGGTCAACTTTAAACCGGGTCGGTTCGACCGGGTTGGTATACAATAAGAGAACTTGGAGATTTTCGCTTGTGAGACGAAAGAAAGACGACCAAGATTCATTCCCAAAATACCCCTCTCATCTGTAGACTCAGCTGAACAACCTAGTATCAAAGGAGGGGTACTTTGGGTATTTGAGAAAGTGAATTTTTCTTTGACGAGATTACCCTCGGCGAAGGTTCCGTCTGCGTAGAAGTAAGAATAGTGACAGAGACGATTCGAGTCACAAGTCGTAGGAAGGGTAAAATCGGGAATTCGAGGTTTACAGAGAGGATGTGAGCAAGGCAAATCGGAGAAAGACGAAGACAACGACGGATCAAACGACGTCGTAGGAGGAGGAGGAGGTTTCTTGTTCTTGATATGGCATTGAATCCATGAGAGTTGGCTTCCTGTGTCAAGAACAAGCTCTTGAGTCTGAATCGGTGTTCCTATAGGAAGAGAGAGGATTAAAGCCATTGAGTATTTGAAATTTGATCGGAAATTGTAAGGAGGAGACGACGGAGATGGAATATTCCGGCGAGAGACGAGGGAGGTTTGGAAGGAAGAAGAAGAAGAAGGGTTTGTGGTTGGAGTGAGACGGAGAGATGTGAGAGGAAAGTGGAGAGAGAGAGATGAAGAGAGAGAAAGTGTGTTACAGAGGAAAATACAGAGGAGTGTTGAGAAGAGAGACATTTTTTGAGTGAGTGAAGAGAGAGAGATGATGAGTGAGTAAGTGTTATATATATACACAATACACACGTACGAATATTAAATTTAAATATTAAAAAAAAAGAGGAGAAATTGAGGGAGATTGTGGGAATAATTAAAAGTGGTTAAGTTATATGATTATTTTAATATGATTTATTTTTTGTATAATATATGATTTTAAGCTAGTGTTTATGTCGGTTGGCGATGCATGGATAAGGATTAGGATGTGTAACTAAATTTGTTTATATTTTTGTTTTGGTTTGGATTTTGATTAATTATTGGGTGATTAGAGAATTGTTAAGAAGAGAGACATTTTTGAGTGAGTGAGGAAAGAGGGAAAGAGATGATTAGTGTGCTATATAGTATATATATATATACACAACACACACGAACAAATATTAGAAAAGGAGAGAAAATTGAGGGAGATTGTGCAACTAATTAAAAGTAGTTAGCTATATGAATATATTATATGATTTAGTTTTCGTCTGTTTTTGTATAATATATGATTTTAAGCTAGTGTTTTGGTTGGCGATACATCGATAATGATAGGATGTGTAACTAAATAGTCTAAATTTGTTTTTATTTTAGTGTTGGTTTGGATTTTGATTAATTATTGGGTGATTAGATGTCAATTAAGAGGTTTCATCAGTTCAGCGACCTAGGTGTTTTAAATTTCCACTCAACGACCTAAGACTATATATCTTTTATTTAGAATATATATACTACAGTATATTGTAGTATATATATATATATATTCTAAATATATTGTAGTCAGATATGGATGGTTAAGTTATACATATAGGAATATATATATATATATATATGATTATCTAAATTTATGATATTAATGGTTAAAACATGAAATTGAGATGTTGAATAGTAGTTTCCAATTCTGATTCGTGATAAATGGTTTGAAACTTCGACTAGTAAAATAAAAGAATAAATAACTATTGATTAAATTTAAACACTAGTTTTGAAAAAATAAATGATCTTTTAAATATTTTTTTTTGTAAAATACACTAAACCGTCTGTTTTTGTAAGAGATCATAATAAAACATTAGGAAATTACTATAAAAAAATCCAACTTTTTAATTTTCTCCAACTTAAACCTCAAACTTTTTCGGTTTCTATTTTAAACATTTAACTAATTTATTTTTCTTAAACAAATCTCCAAGTAACATTAAGTGTGCACAATTGAAAGTTGACTAACGGTCAACACTAACTTTGTTTAAC
>OVAY01001093.1:374-31959 GCA_900406395.1 Kernera saxatilis
CAGGTAAAAGGAATTGGAGAACTCTTGGAAGGTTTAATCCCATATTCTCAGAGACATTTCAGTAGGATGGACAGATTTGTAAGAAGCAGTTTCTTGTTAGACTACACACTTGGTGAGATGTCTGTGATTGATCCAGAGATTGAGACAGAATATCCTAAGGAGAAGAAGAGAGAAGAAGAGGTCATTGCTTCTGTTTCTGCAATGGAACAAGACACAGAAGAGCTAAACAAGGAGACGCCTTCGAGGAAACGAAAGTCTCAAAAATCCAAAGATAGATCGAATAAGAAGAGACTCATTGCCGAAGCTCAGGGAAACGTAATCGCAGTTTGAGTCTTGAAACGCTGCATCAATCCCAATTTTTGGTATCCTCGTTTTCTTCTTGTGTAATTGGTTCTTGTAAGTTCTGTTGTTTTTAAATTTTGTTTTTCAAACTTTTTAAGCCTTTTCGATATTAAAGAGTTTCTGATTTTCTCAGAATTCATATAGGGATTTCTCAAACTTGAGTAACGTACTGTGTATTTGAGTATTTCTATTAAATTCAAGTCATATACTATTATTTCCCTAAACGAAAAGACGCTATGTTCTCCTAGTTGACAAAAAATCTTTCACCTGTGTTGTTTTTTTTCTTCACGTCAGCGTATACTCACGTCATGGGGTGGTGGGAACATACATATTATTAATCACGTCACGGCCAAATTAATATATTATTTGCTCGTAGAATTAGAATCTGTGTAATACGCGTCATGCATCACATAAAACATATCTTATGATTCACGAGGATTTTCTCCTCCTCATTATTCCCTTTTATCACTTTTTAGCTTAATTATTTTTCTCATCTCCCTAACACGCAACTTACAAATATAAGTTTCAAAGATTTCAATTCATAACACTTGGGAAGTGTATCAAATACTCATCACGTGAATCGGTAAAATCAAACAGTGAAGCCAAATATGCATGGGAGTAATATGTGATTCATAAGGCGTAGTTCAGTAACACATTGTTATATATACTCAGGTTTGAAACCCCCAAAATTTTACATACATTGCTCTTAAATCTGAAATTTTCTCTAAATGAATTTGATTACTCGTAGTTAGGTACTTTAAGTATTGAAGATTATAGAGAGGGCCGAGGAGAGATACTATACAATAATACAAGGTTTGGTCTTATACATCGTTCTAGAAGCTATCTTAATGTAAGCTTTGAGTTTTCACCAGTGCGTGTACATCTGGATTTGGTTCTAATGGTTGCAAACAAATTAATGATATGTATTATAATTACATCATCATAACATTATGCATGGAGTTGCCTAAGTATATGAAACTTTGAATTCTTATCAGAATTATACGTCTCTAATCATTAAATTTTTCAACTTTTTTTTTGAGAAAACAATTTGCAACTTTATCGTGATATATATCACATTTTCTATATATATGGACCAAATTGATGTACATGCATGAAAGAGCACAATATTTACTATATTGATTTGATTCTTGATTCTTCTAATTAGTCACCTCAATAAATTTAAAAAATAAACACTGTTGATATAAATAGAAATATAATTCGTGGGGTCGATCTGGTCTCTCCATGGACAATCGACAGGTATAGATGAAATTCATTAAGTTGGAGCACAATCAGATCCAATCTTAACCTCTTTCTGGTATCTATCATTATTTTGAATATTGTATAATATATGGTTAGAAAATAACGTCATAAGTATGCCAAAAAAGCTCTTCATGTACACGTATACGTTAACAAAAATTAGAATGCAGAAACATTCCATTCATATCTCTTTTAGTTTATAATCATGTCTTTTAATTAGTATTCAGCCCGTACTATGTACGGGAAAAAAAGGCCTTTGTTTTTTTTTAAGTCTGTATTACATATACGAACACATATTATGTTTTTTTGATAAAGAATATATTTAATTATTTTTTATAGTTAAATTTCTTAAACATTAAATTAATGCATTTAGTTGGACATGTAGTTTTTTTTTTAGAAAATTCTAAAAATAATAAACATCAACTGGACAAATATTTTTTTCTAAATTGTGAACAGCACTTTGAAATTGAAGATTGAAATAACACACGTGAGTTCATTAACAACATTTGCTCCATTGTTGAAGAGAAGAAGGGAAGTGGAGAACATAGAGATCGTGGGGAAGGAAAGTTTGATGAAGTAGCCAGATTTTTTTTTTTTTTTCTGTCGAAATAATAGATGAAAATTTGTAGTTAAAAAAACTGAAAAGGCAGAATTTAAGACTTAAGACATGTGGCAGAAAGAGAATGATGCAGTTAATTGTGAATTGACTTGTGATTTATTATAATTAAATATTGATATTTCTTCCTCCGTTTATTCCGGTTAGGAGTTGTCTAAATAACCTAGTTGCGTCATGCGTGGGTTCAACTGCCATTTAGTGCGACTCCAACTAAAAAAATGCTGTAAAAAAAAACACTTTAGCATCAGTCAAGTGTATATATATATATATATATACTTCTTCTTTTTTTTTTGCTAAACATATATATATATATATTTACTTGCATATCGATTTTACATTTAAATTAACAAACAAAAAATACATGTGGAAGGAACCCCACTATCAACATTTGAAGTCTCACATCTTGGTTGAACTAGTTTGAATACTTAACTCATGGTCCAGTAATTTTTGTTCTGTTAATTAATCGAAATCTTAAATCAATTTCTCATCGTGCATAGTGCATACATGGTTAGGTAAAATTTATGTCCTAAAAAGTAGTATCAACTAGTAATTTCCGGTTTAAGATTAGATAGAAAAATTAAACTAATAAGTTGCATACTATTTTCATATACAACATATATAATAGGAGTGTTTTTCTTCTATATATGTCATGATTCACTTATTAAGAATGTATGACGTATGGACATTCCCCTCGAACGTGTGATATGAATCCTCTTTAACCCACTCTCCAATTCCATTGGAAGGCCAACGAATATACTAAACACAGTCTTTAAAAATTGTTATTTACAAATTCTTCATTGTACAGTGCGTCTCCTGTTTCTACTACAAATAACAGCAACACCCCCTCTTTCTCTAGCACATCAAAAAACAAAAAAAAAAACATATCTCAATTAATTAAAAGTAATTAAGCTCTAACGTTAGCTTGTGGGTGCGTAGTGAAATCATGTCGGGAACGATGATTTGTGTTGCGTGTGTTGAAGAAAATAAGGGATGTGAATGTGAGCACGAAAAACCGGTGAAAGAGTTGGGTTTGGATGAGGCCTCTGAAAATAGTTCATTTCTTCACTCTGTTATCAACATGGTTGGTATGCTCATTGGTACGTACACTTGATCATTTATATTATGACGCACCAAATTAATCGTTACATTTTTTATAGCTATTTTTCTGTGGAAATATCCGTTGGTATGAACAAATAACTAGTAATATTAAAACGAAAAAAACTAAATATTGAGTGTTTTTTTTTTTTTTTTTGTTGTTGAGAAAAGGATATATATTGAGTGTTGCCCATGAGTGTTATAGCAAGGCCTTTTTCCCATATATTTTCTTGTTCTTGTAAATATATGAAAAATGTACATACTTTTATGTTTCTAAAAGTTCGCACTTCCTTTTTATTTCTAGAAATAGCATACTTTAATCCTGACAATAAGTTTTTTTACTCAAATTTTTTGGATGACAATTATGATTAATTTTCACTCGTCATAATAAAAAATGATATTTCGGGTTTACAAAAAAGAAAAAAAAAAAACATAAATTAATCTAAAGATACCACCAAATTTTCATTTAGAAAAGGATCTGAAAAGTGAGAATCCTTCTTACAATTAATTTCAGGCTCTTGTAGAATCTTTCTACAAGTTATGAACTCTTCAAAGTTTATATTTAAAACAAAATATATTTTTCTCTTATTGTCTATATAGCTCACACATAGCACACTACCGACTTTTAACGTAGGTTATGTTACGGTGATGACATTAGTACTAACCACTAGACTACTATGCGATCATATATACATGTTTCCCAGAACCTTGTGGTCAGGTGGTAAGGGGACGGGTCTGGGATGCCAACACGTTTTAGGTTCGATCAATCTGCTGCGTGAAACTACAACACATTGTTTTTGGACACCCACACGGATATAGGTCCCTGCTTTCTGGTCCATTTGCATATCTGGAAAGAGGGTCTATCCGTGAGCTGCACTTCCTCCAGGGGATTAGTCTGGACCCCTCCATAGATCTGGAATTTACCATGAGTTATCAAATAAATAAAAAAAAAAAAAAGTTTAATAAACAATATTGTAAGAAAAGCAATATAAGCCTACTCTGACGTCATCTTTTCACCGGTAATTATAGGACTAGGCCAACTATCAATGCCGTACGCCGTGGAAACCGGCGGTTGGATATCGATCTTGCTCCTGATATCACTCGGTGTCCTCACCACTTACACTTCCCACATCCTCGGCAACTGTCTCCGCCGCAATCCCAAATCCAAATCCTACTCCGACATCGGCTTCTCCGCCTTCGGCCGCCACGGCCGCCTCATCGCCTCCCTCTTCATCTACCTCGAAATCTTCATGGCCTTAGTCTCTTACACCATCTCCCTCCACGACAACATCGCCGCCGCTTTTCCCGCCACCTTTACCAACCACCACAACGGTTCTTTTCCGGCGGCCAAGCTGACGGCAGTGGCGGTGGCGATCGCTCTGCCGAGTTTGTGGATAAGGGATTTGTCATCGATCTCGTTTCTTTCTTCCGGTGGGATTCTTATGTCGGCGATTATATTTGGGTCGGTGGTTTACACGGCCGTGTTCGGAGGCGTTACTGACGATGGGAGGATTCCGGTGCTCCGGTTAGGGAATATTCCGACGATTTCGGGAATTTATTTGTTCGGCTTCGGTGGACACATCGTATTTCCTAATCTTTATACTTCCATGAAAGATCCCTCCAAATTTACAAAGGTACGTTAGCTATATCCCTAACCTTTTTCTTGTCTGTAAATCATTATTTCGAGTGTTAGTTTATAAAACTATCATATTTTCATATAAATATGCATGGAATTACCAATTTACACTAGGGTGTGTTTTCCAAAATAAATAACACGAAATGTGTAGTATTAATTAACAATCATAGGTTTAAAAAAGCGTTGCTTGAATTTAAAAAAAAAAAAAAAAAAAAAGCGTTGCCTTGTATAATAAAACCTTTTTTTGTCGGCATAAAAACCTTAATACGTTGCATGTTAATTAATTAATATTGAACACGTAGGTATCGATCGTGAGCTTTGCTACGGTGACGGCTCTGTACACAGCACTAGCCATCACAGGAGCGAAGATGTTCGGACCAACCGTAAATCCCCAAATTACCCTCAGTCTTCCAAAACATTTACTAGTAACCAAGATCGCGCTTTGGGCCACTGTACTAACCCCAATGACCAAATACGCTTTAGAGTTCGCTCCTTTAGCCATCCAGGTCGAACGCAGCCTTCCTTCGGCCATGACCGATCGCACCAAGCTCCTGGCTCGTGGTCTTGTGGGCTCCACTCTGTTACTTGTCATTCTCGCATTGGCTTTAACCGTACCTTACTTCGGTTACGTCTTGAGCCTCACGGGCTCGTTGGTTAGCGTCACGATCGCTGTCATATTACCGTCTGCATTCTACTTGAAGATTTGCTGGGACGGGATGTCGAAATTCACAAGAGCCGCCAATCTCGGGTTTGTTGTTTTCGGGTGCGTTCTTGGAGTTTTGGGATCGTTTGATTCATCCAAGTTGCTTGTGAAAGCGCTCGTTCGCGCTCATGGAGGTTGAGCGGTTTTTTAAACCGTGGTTTGTTGTTGCGGTTAGTTGTTAAATCGGAATAAAAAGAAAAACACAATAAGCCTTTACATTTTAAAAAAAAATATATACAGATATATATAAAATATATATAAGCCTTTATTATGTTCTTACCTCGGAAGAGTTTTGTCATCTCTGGTTTAAGGGTGCTTTCTTCTTGAGGAGGTTCCCAACTTTACCAAGTAAAGTTTTCTTCTTCTTAATCTTCTTCTCCATCGCAAGCTGATCTTCTGTGGTTAAAGCATTTCCGGCTTCATCGATGTTCTCTGTTGAGGTTTTGAGTTCATTATGTGCTCTAGCTTTTTCCTTCTCCAATGATGATATCCGCTCGTTCGCTTCCTTGGTTTTCTGCGAACGATTAGAAAAGAAATTGATGTCAACTTTCATGTAAAAGAACATTGCGGGTCGAAGCAGCTCCTGCATAGAACCACAGACAATATTCTAAACAGATGAATAAAGACAATGAATGTTTCATACATTGACAACACACAATGGTTATTTACTTCAATCAATGACATCTACCAACAACTTTAATACCATTCAACACTTCATTATGGTGGAGTAGGAACCTTTGGTGATCGTTCTCTCACCGGAAGGCTTTGAATTTGGGGAAGAACGATCAAACGAAAGCCGTGTACTTGGAGTCGGTGATGGTGTTGCTTCCAACTAGAACTATCTCATTATGCAGCAACACCAACTCTTCTTTTTGAATGATCTAAAGCGACTTCAGATTTCATCTCTGCCTTGATAACACGACCAACACAGCAGCTTTTAAGATGCCCAAAAGATCATATACACTTTCTATTTATTATGTATACACTGTTATGATAACTTGTATCTAAACAAAATACTATACTATACTCTACTAGGTACAGAAGATGTACACAAGGGGTCTTACGCTTCCTACTTGCAGACTGCGAATCCGAAGCTTTTCTTCTGTCCCCACCTTTTTTATTACTTTCACCTACTCCTTTTGTATCCTTCGCCGCACAGTATATCAGTTCCCACTCTGAAAATTACAGAGAGGGCATGACCGCATGAGCACAAAAAGCTGTTTCTTATTGTTTGGCTTCTTTTTCTTAATTATATTTTTGCATCTTGGTTTCTGGAGAATGTCTTGGATAAAGAATGAATGCCAGCACCAAAGAGACCACAAGACCAACCACTCCGCTAAAAGGCTGTAACGGACGACTCCCCGCAATCCAAACCGGGGAACTCGAGTTGTAGGTGAGGAATCCACCTGTGTGTAGTATAAAGCTTGCTGCTATGATTCCTGTTCGCAACCCGATGGGAACAATCAGATTTCCTTGGCTTCTTTCACGAGCCCCTGCGAGCCCCAACGACAGAAGCCATAGCCCTGGAATTGATCTCAGGGATCTGGAGTTCGACAAGAAAACAAAAACACTTAGTATCCAATCTCAAAAGAGTTAAGAGCCACTTACGTTACATGCTATTGTACTTCCCATGCACAAGAACTGTATGACTACAATATAACATACACATATGCCCAACTCTTAACAATAAAATACTCGAAAAAAAAAATAAATACCTCTGGAACAAGGCAAATACGAGCCCTGTAATGATAATGCTTTGATGGTATCCCAGATCTATAGCAATCTCGTTAGGCATCCATGATCTGAAGAGCAACTCTTCCACAAACACAACAAATGTCGCAGCTGTAAATCCCCTAACTATCAGCAGAAGCAGTTGCCCGCATCCCTTGAGCCACTTCATGGCATCGAAAGGATGTGGAAGATATGGCGGCCGAGATAAAATCGCAACTCCTACTATTGTATTTATGGACTGTATTAATAGAACGACTATGATGCCCCCTGCCAAGGCCTTCAAAAACTCTTGAATCTGCAAGGAATGAACTTGCAGTATCATTTCTACTGTTTTAATAGCAAGAATATATGGAAGTGAAGAAAAGGAGAATATGTAAAGTTAAGGGAAAAGGAAAATCACAACTACGCCATAACTTTTTTGCTGAAAACACAACAATAGATTCAATAAACCTTGTTTCATCCTACTTTTTCTGTTTAAAAACTGTCCGCCAATATCTTAGTTGAAGCAAATTGGCAAATTGTAATATTTCCCTTTTCGTATCTATGTGGGAATTAAACTACTCAAACTAATGCTAATGCGCTAATAAAGAAATCCAGAAGGCGTGACGATGGTTACAAGGCTAGAGAGGTTAGGCCTAGTGGCTAAGGAAGTAACTATGGTCAAAAAGCTTTCTCCAGCAATGCAAAGAAAATCAAACTATTCTAATATTCTAAGCTCGATATTACGTTTAAGGTAATACCTGTTTTTTGGGTGATGCCTTGAAATCAAGCCCATATTGCCTGAATGGATTTTCATACTTCCGTACTCTCTTTCCCCACAGCATAACAAGAATAAAAACTGCAACATAGAGGCCAACTACACTAGCTAGCTCCGCCACTCTAGATGGAGTACTTGTGGACCAGCTCTGGAGAAGTGTTGGAAGCAATGGTATCACAACCGGTGACCATAAAACGAGCACCATTCCAACAAAGCCCACCGCCCTAATAAACAGAAAAAAAAGAGATGATACATACGAGAATCATTAGAACCAGCTAATATGAAGAAGAATCAGAGGACCCTACTTATGGTGCTAAAATGATAAGAGTATGGAACCATTAAGATGACTGTTCTCATAAGAGAATTTAGCATATTAAGAACGAAGAATTCACTTGGAAACTTGTAGTGAAGAATCTAGCATACTAAGAATGAAAATTTTACTTGCAAATATGTAGTAAAGAATCAGACGTTAGTTCTCCTGTTTGTCTTCAAGAAAATGGTTAACACACATCCAACATAAAGTTAGAAGAGCCTACTTCATCGATTGCGAGATAGTGGAAAGAATCAACAGAGATAATTAGAGTGAAGTTAGAAGAGCATACTTCATCGATTGCGAGATAGTGGAAAGAATCAACAGAGATAATAAGAGTGGAAAGCAGCTTACCTCTTCAGTAAGGGCCACTCATCCATGCGCAGAAATTGGATTAGCTTATCAGTTAGACTCATAGCACCACGAAGGCCACCCCAAAGCAGGGCAAGTTTCCCAACTAGCTTCAATATGCCACCCCTCTGACCCAAATCTGCCAACATTGTCACAATCCTGTTCACAAGAAAAACCAAGCGGTTTCAGATTAGGAAGAGACTCAGGGGCACTGATGTAGATGAATTGATTTATTTACTTTTTAATACCTTTCTTGATCCACTTCACCGCTTCCCTTTGTTGGAACTGCAGGACCAGCTATGGACATGGCTTTCTCAGCAAAACTTGCCACCATACTGCCCTGATCTTTCTGTTTACTTTCTTTCTCCGATGGTTTTGAGATAATGCCACCACTTCGTGGATCCTGTGCAACATGCATAAATTATAAAGGACGAACATTTTCGTTTAATCCTTTGTTTTAAAATATATTCATCTGAATGCTAGTGTTAAACAATACCTCATGCTGAACCAGCATAGCAGATGCACCTAGAGCAGCTGTCACAGCACCGACCATAACAGGCTCATTGCTGATATTTAGCAGGCCAGATTCCACCATTTCTCCAATGCTCTTTTGGCTCATTTTGGTTGGCACAACACTCTTTTTTGCACCATTGTTCCTATGTTTTTGTGCTCTACCCATGACAACATCTCTCTTAGCATTCTCGGCTGTTGTAGATACATCGAAATATTTTCTCAGAGCAGCTAAAACAGAGCCAACAACAACACCAACAGGCAATACTTGCCTGAGAAAATGCGCCTCCTGAACAGCAGATGAAATTGCTCTAATGATAGCGTCCCCACGAAGTTTACCTACTTTTCCAGCAGGAATGTTGGAGTTTTCGCTATTCCTTTTAAAAGTCCAAGTAGGCTCCGCATATACAACAGCAAAAGAAAGTGTATTTGCCACCCTTTTTATATCTCGACTGAGTTGAGACTCAAATTGTCTCATGCCGGCTGAATTCATCCTGCGTTGAACTTCTACATTCAAAGAGTCTGATACAATAACTTTTATGAGGTGCTCTAATTCCTCACATCCTTCATCTAATTTGTGAAGACCGTCATTTTGATCGTCCACTGCATCATGCATTTCAGAGAGCTCCACCTCTTGTTCATGGTCCAATATCACATATGAAGGCTCAATGATGTTCTGTTCATTACTTACACTAGGTGAATGAACTTGAACATTTCCGTGCGTATCTCTGCTGGCTGCTGCATTGTCAGCAACGTTACTCAAGTATTCTGGTTGTTGATCAAGGAGCTTCCATTTACCTTCCTCTGGATAATAATCAAGCATGAGAGCAGTGGTTGTATCTAAGTCCAATTGTTTTGCAATTTGCTCTTCTGAAAGTTCCTCACCAAGGTAATCATCATTAGAAGAATTCTCGAGCGAATCAGTATTTCTTGCAGGCAAAACCTTTGGTAGATGCTTACCAATCACAGATTCATCTCCGCCCAAATGCTTTTCGTTCATCACCCAAGTTGTCTCATCACTGTCAGAACCTTTTACAGTTTCATGCACACTGCATGCAGGATCATGTGGTTGTTCAGAGGACATTTGGCATTCCGCTTCTTTCTCATCCGTGACATTCTTCTCATCCGTGACATTCTTCACATCTGTGACTTTCTTCTCATCCGTGACATTCTTCTCATCCTTGACATTCTTCTCATCACTTACCTCTTTTCCTTCTTTATTTTCTTCATCCAGCTGAGTAATCATATTTTCGAGCACACCGAAAACACTATTGACAGCGACCTGAGTTGAATCATCCATCCCCGTCAGAGCTTCAAATGCTTGGGAAACATTAAACTTGTCCTGATTTGGTTCCTGAATTTCTGGCTTAGTTTGGTCAGATACAGGTTGCGTAATTTTGGTTTCTTTGTTCTGATCATCATTTTCTTCTCTCTCTACAGACTGTGAAGCAGAAGATTGTCCAGCATCTCCTTCGTTGCTAGTAGATGCCACCTTGTTTTGGTCGGTGGCATACTGCTTTGCGTTCTCATCATTTGTATTGGTTTCCTCCTTTCTTTGTTGCTGAGCTAATACTGCACCTTGGTCCACTTTGTCTTCATCACCAGTTACATCGTCTGCACTGATTGGCTGCCCTTGGTTGGTACTATCAACTTTTCCATCTGAAGCCTTCTCAAAACCATTAGCTGCACTGGAATTTTCATTGGCCATTGGTTCTCCTTTCTCATCCTTTTTATTTGTTTCCTCCTCTCTTTGATGCTTGGCTACTACAGAACCTTGGTCCACTTTGTCATCATCACTAGTTACATCCTCTGTGCCAATTGGCTGCCCCTGGTTGGTACTATCAACCTTTGCTTCGGAAGCCTTCTCAGAACCATCAGCTGCACTGGTCTTTTCATTGACAGATGACTCGTTATTTCCAATAAACCCTGGCTCATCATTACTCTTCTTAGTCAGAACAGAACTATCCTTCTGATCACTGTCTATGGGTTGGGACTTTCCATAGTTACCGTCTTTCTGGGAAGCCTCTGAATTGTCTGAGCCACCAATAGTGTTATCCGAGCCACTCACCAAACCATCGCTCTTATTTATCGGATCAAGAGAATGACAATCCTTTTGATCTGCGGTACTTGATGGTTCTTTCCTTGCTTCCTCTGTCTTTTTCATTCCTGGTGACAAACTAGGAAGGTTAAGCTTTTGAAAATTTAACTTACTGCCACGTGACTGCATGATCTCAGTTACAGCTGTTGTTAGCTTCCCACGAACGTCTTCTGGCACGGCATCTTGCAAAGCTTTAACAAGCGTCTCTCCTCGACCAACAGCATCCATAACCTAGACATTTACTGAATAATTGTCAAGCAATTGTTAATGCAGCGACCACAGTAAAATTTGTAAAAATTATTTTTACTTTTGGTAGGTGTTACCTTTTTCTTCTCTTCAGCTTTCAGGGTGCCAGGCATGGTTACATCAAGCATATTCACGACCACTTCTGCAGTCTGCAGCATCTGGCCTCTTCCACTTTCTTCTACATTGGACTTATTATATTCGACTAATTCAACTTCGACAGGACCGCTTGTTGAAACTCCACCGTTTTCTGGTTCATCAGATCCAGTATTGATTTTGACATTCTTTTCTAACTCTTTTCCAGACGGCAAACTAGAATTTGGGGGGATGTCACTGTCTTCAAGTGTTTCCCTGGAAGGAGGATCTACATGGTAACCATTCACCGTCTTTCCCCGAGCTACCTGCAGGAGCTTCTTGGCAGTGATACCTTTTTCAGGTGCCTTGGCTTCCGAAAGAACTAAGCCTTTTGAAGGGTTAACAGTAACATCCACGTCTTTCAAAAGTGGATGACGACCTTTCAAAAGCCCAAGCTCTACAGCAGTCAGCCACTGCATGGCCAATATAGGAAAATCAATCTCTCAGACCTAGACGTGAATGTAACAAGACAGTCAACTAAGAATTAAAGAAAGTAAAACTTTTTTCCATGGAAGATGGAAGGACTTGCATAGTATTTGCATTTTAACCAGAAAATTAACCAAAATTTTACACTCACATAAGATCAATCATCAGTTACTAACAACATGATAGTAATAGTGAGCCTCTTGTATATAGAGAGTACCATGCCTGCCTTTTATCTATCCAATAGTGACCCAAAAAGAAATCAAAATGATAAAAGATCGTGTCTATGTATGACAAAAATAATTAATATCCTGGTTCTTAAATTACATGACGAAACCTAATTTCTACCAAGATGTATTGAGTAATGTCACCAATGCCAGCAGATCATATTTCAAGTATAATTTAACGGCATTTGTGAAACTTGGAACTGAAATAAAGAAACTAGAAGTGTGTATGCATGACTATGCGTGCATGTGAGAGAGAAAGATAGGGAGAGAAGTTGCCTCAATCGCAAGGTCCTGGCACCAAGACACAGCCACTGTAGATCCATCGATCAGACTTGGCGAAGAAGAGCACAGAAGCAGGCTTGTAAATGGGTTTTTAGCTATTGAACTACGTGGTGTTGAATAAAGGGGCACTACGTCGTCATTCTGACAAATATAAGCAATTTCGTGAGTCAAAATATGTACAACACTGTTCACACCAGGGATTCAAGAGACCAACTTTAGACTATCTAGACGTTTACAAGTGACTAATGAGTAGTGTGTGAAAGGAGAAAAACGCATATTGTTCCCTTTTAAGGAAACTTTTGAGCTAGAGGTATCAGGTCGTAGAGGGAGAGTAACCTTAAACATAACTTCACAGCCAGAATATTCACCTGTATAAAGAGGACGGGAACTTTTACTTCCCCAATCACATCTCTGGTGGCACAACTAGAATAGAAATCTTCTATACTCTCGAAACCATTTGTCACCATGGACAAGGCTTGGTCAAAGTCGCGGACTGATTTTGAAGACAAAGCTTTTTCAACATCAAAGGCTTTTCCTCTGCCTTGGAAAAGCTCCTAGAAGGAATCCATTTGCATACCCAGTCAATAAAGAGAAGAGCTCAGTTCATAAATCATTATGATGCGTTTTATAAGCAATACCCAACCTTGTTTGCCAGAAGTATCTCGACTAATCCACCTGTAAGCTGTCGATCCAAGCTAATACAATAAGGAGATGTTCGTGTGATCTCCTCAAGGTCAAAGGGATTATCTATGCATACAGCAGCTGTAAGAGGTGTTCTTTCCCCGGCTTCTGCCAGGTACTTTGTCAACATATTTGCACCATATCCCCGACCAACACCCATAAGTGTCGTCCATGGCCTTGTCTTGGTTAAGAATTGCATCGCTGTGGATATATCATCACTATCAGCAGCTGTGAATAACCTACAGAATCAAACAATTACAAATTGCCTGGGATCAAATAACATTCAAACAAAAGTAACTGCCAAGGAACGGATTTAGAAACACGTGAATTAAAAAATCAAACAAGTGGATTTGAAAATAACACATGATTTTGCTTGGATTTCCAAATCAATTAAAATCCACTAACCTATAGTCACAGAAATGCTAGTCGAAAGAGAAGGTAGCTCACCGAGCTGTGGTGAGAGGCGAACCAGCACATCCTCTAGGGTTCATCACCACAGGAAACACGCCCCGCCTCTGAGCCTCGCTTACAAATGAGCGAACGCCTTCATCCATGCTCCCTTCCGGCGTTCCCGGGATCAGAATCACAGTCGTGTCCAGCCCACGCTCCTCCCTGAGATCCAAATTCGCCGGCCAATCAAGCGAAACAACGCCACCGTCCTCTGTACTGATGCAGACCCTCTGATACTCCAACGGCTTCTCCTCCGCAGCTCTTTCGGCCGATACAATCTTCCCGCTGTCTAGAGTGACGAAATGCCTCTCTTCCTTCACGAGCCTATCGCTCAGGCTCTCTAGAAGGTCGCCGTCTCCGCCGCCAAGATCAAACGAGAGCAAAGAGCACCGGAGGAGAACAAATCTGTTGAACGGCGTGGGGCTCGTGAAAAGAATCCATTCCCCAACAACTTCCTCGACGCTCCTTCTTCTATCACTAATCTCCGAAGATCTTCCGAATAGCCTTGACGACAGTAAAACCGCCAAGCCGGAAGAGAAGCCGGCGACAGAGAGAGCAAGGGAATCGAGAGGAACGCTGCCATCGAAGGGCGGAGGAAAAAACGAGGAATTCACTAGAATCAAACTCCGACTCTGTCGCTTGAAACGAGCACGCTTCCTGTGAAACACACCGAAGCCGTAAGAGCTCCGGCGGAGCATGAACGGAGATGAGGTGGGTATAGTGGTCAGGGGTTGCCGCGCCGGTGGGAATCGAAGAATATTGGAAGAAGAAGACGATGAGTACATATTTTAGTACAGAGAGAGATTCAGATCGATTTTACAGAAATTTTAACCAGAAAGAGAAGGAGTTTGCACGAAAAAGTGCACAAAAAAGAAAAAGACAAAGAGAAGGAAGCAAGTTCGAGAGACCGAGAAATGAAAAGGTGATAGGAGGTGACTGTGACAGGAAGGGCTCGTCTTGAGGGATGTGATCACCGTTAGATTGAGTCTCAATTGTGTACGGCTTGTATGACAGCCGTGAAGAATATGTCATCTTTCTATATTAGCTAATATTGCCAAACTATACAAGAAAACGATTGTCTTTTGGAGTTTATTTGTTCATAAATTTTAATTGATTTAGAAATCCAAAGCAAAATTATGTGTCATTAGATTTTTGATTTTAAATTTTTTTTCAAAATCACGTCTTATTCATTCAGTGATTTCTAAATACAAGTTAAAATCATGTGTTATTCGTGTAATAATTTATTGTTGGATTTCAAAATCCATATTGAATTTTATATGGATTTAAAAAAAAAAAATACAAAAATTCAAATCCGTAAAAAAACCATGTTATTTCAAAATTTATAATATCTGATTTAAAAATCAATGATAATGGATTTATAAATCAATGAACCAATAAAAGCTCCTAAAAAAGTCATGTTGATGATCTTCATTCCATGAAAAGTTTCAAAGCCTTCTACAAGCATGTTAATAACAATAATATACATAAGAGGTGAGTCAAAAAGATTCCAATTTCAAGTCCCATTCGAAAAATTCAAAGTCCCCAAGGAAACACACTTGGAGGGTATCTGCGTCTCGTCATCTCCCAGCTTCGTTTCCAGCGACTTGATACCATTCTGGAACTGAAAGATATCTTCCTGTCCTGGAGCTCTCTGCAGTTGGAAGCCTGAAATAAATTGCTAGGACGGGAGGTTTTGTTGTTTTCGGGTGTGTTCTTGGAGTTTTGGGATCGTGTTCATGGAGGTTGAATGGATTTTTGAACCGCATTTTGTTGTTGCGGATAGTTATAAAAAGCGGGATAAAAGAAACACAAGCCTTTACATTAAAAAGATGGAGACACATTGTTGTTAAAATCGAAAAGAAGAAAAGAATCAAGAACCAACAAAGATATATATGTGAACACTGGTGAACAAAAGGGTATACAGATATATTATATATTTTATATTTAAGCCTTTATTTTGTTCTTACCTCGAAGAGTTTGTTATTTCTGGTTCACGGGTGCTTTCTTCTTGAGGAGGTTCCCAACTTTACCAAGTAAAGTTTTCTTCTTCTTAATCTTCTTCTCCATCGCAAGCTGATCTTCTGTGGTTAAAGCGTTTCCGGCTTCATCGATGTTCTCTGTTGAGGTTTTATCGCTTTCATCGATTTTGCTTGAATCTTCTTCTTCTTCTTGAGACTCTAGTTCTGATTTCTTGTCTGGAAACGCTTCTTTCTTCTCGATTTGGCAACTTTCCCACATTTTGAATATAACTTCAACCGAGTCATCTTTGTCATCTTCTGAAGTTTCTTCTTTCTTCTCATTCTTCTCGGTTTTTGCCTCGGGTTTACCATTCATATCTTTCTCCTCCATACCATTGCCGTTGCCATTGCTGATATGTTCTTGTGGAGCTTCGTGATCAATGGTTTCCACTTTAGGAGATTTCTCTTCTACACTTCTATGACCGTTCTCAGATGAAAACTCAACCACTTTCGGTAGCAAATCATAATCTTTCTCGCTTTCACTGAGCTCGACGTTCTCCTCTTCGGCTTTCTTCTTGGCCAATATTGCTTCCTCGAGTAACTTCGATAACTCCTCGATCTTCTTCAGAGAAACATCCTCCTTTGCCCTCAGATCCTCATTTTCGTGAACGACGCTTTGAAACTCAGTTTCTTTATCCAACAGATTCTCTTTTAGTTTCATGCTTTCGGCTTTTGCTTCCCCGAGAGTTTCCTGAAGATAAAGCACCTCGTCTTCCACTTCTTTTAGACTGTCTTTCGTCTGGGCTTCTTTCTTCCAAGCTGCATCAGCTTCTTCCTCAGTTCTCTTCAGCAAATTATCCAACCTATTCATTTCTTTCCCCATTGACGCAACATCTTCTTCCATTTTCTTCATGTAATTCACCAAATTGGCTTCTTTCATCTCCCAATCTGTCTTTGAGCTCTCAAAATGTTTCTTGGTTTGTTCGACTGCACTAACAAGAACATCAATCTCATGTCTCGCCTCATCAAGCATATTCTCGTACTTCTCATTCGTCGCCTTAATGACCAACTTCAAGTCTTCTATTTGTGATTCATACTCGTGATCGCCTTGACTCAACAACTTCTCTTTCAACTCCCTTCCTTCGCTCGACACTTCGTGCAACGCCGAAGCTAAACTCTCCATTGCTTTCTTACTCTTCTCCTCTTCCTCCTTTGAGCTTTCCAGGTCTGCTAAGAGCTTCTTTTTCTGTTCCACGAGCCTTTGAACACTTAAAGAAGCATCTTTCTCCTTATTTAAAGCCCGATTCTTCTCCTCCTCGACAGTTTCAAGCTCAGTCTTCAAGTTCTCAACATCCTTTTTAATCTTAGACATTTCTTCCTCTGCATTGCCTAACCGTTGCTCAGATTCCTCAAGATCCTCCTTTTGTCTAGCAATTGTTGTCTCCAACGCCACGATTTTCTCCTTAAGATCAGTGATTTCGGATTCTGTGTCATGCAATTTATCACTGCTTCCTTCGAGTTGTTTCATCGCAGATTCCAAAGATACAGAGGCAGATCTCTCCAACTTGTTAGCTTCTTCTAGCTGTTTCTCCAATTCTTTGGCTTTGCTCTTCCACTCCTCAGATGAGCTGTGTGCACAAGATTCTGCCATCTTCGCAGCTTCTAGGTCCATGTTAAGCTTCTTGATGATCATCTCTTGTTCTTTGACCTCTGCCTCAAAACTTGTCGCTTTCTCAAGATCTCTTTTCAAAACCACAATCTCCTCTTCTAGTTTGGCAACCATCTCGCTGCCCGAAATGGCCCTCTTTTCTCGGGTTGAATCAAGCAAAGCCTTCAACCGCGTCAATTCCGAAGACAAGATCTCGACTTTTTCTGCATGAATTTCAGCCGTCTTAGTAGAATCATCTGCTTGGCTCAAGGCCTTACTCTTGGCGTCATTGGCCGCAGCCAATTCTTCATTGACTTTCTCAAGCTCCTGTGTAACCGAAAGAAGAGCAGCGGAATCTGAAGCATGTTGGTTCTTGACATTCTCGAGTTCTTTCTTCAACTCTTCTTCTTTCTTCTGAACTGCCTCGATCCCTGCCTCAACAGCCTGAAATTTCTCAATCTCGGAATTCTCCTCGACATTTTTCTGAGCTTTCAAAGCATCTTCCAGCTTCCCAGTTGCTTCTTCAGCCTCTTTCTTTGCTTCTTTGAGCTCATCAAGTGCTTTAGCTTTCTCCTTCTCCAATGATGACATCCGCTCGTTCGCTTTCTTCAGATCTTCCTTGATTTGATTCAACCGGGTCTGGGGTGGTTCCGATCCTTTCACTACTACCCGCGCTTGAGTTTTCTGCGAAATCATTAGAAAACAAATTGATGTCAACTGTCATGTTAAAGAACATTGCGGGTCGAAGCAACTACAACATAGAACACATCACTGCACAGACACAATGTTTTCATAAATCGACACAACAACGTAGTATTTTTTTTTACTTGAACTACAATAGAGTTAAACTAATAACATTCAATACTTACTTCTGGTGGAGTTGGAACCTTTGGTGATCGTCTCTCAACAGAAGGCTTTGAATTAGGGGAAGAACGATCAAGTGAGAGGCGTGAATTTGGAGTCGGTGATGGAGAATTAGTGTCGGATTTACTCACTGCCCTACTCACTTTTGCTACTCTTGGAGTTGCAGTTGCAGGAGATGATTTTCCCGGAGTGGTTTCAGATAAAGTAGTTCTGTTTCCACAAAACACACAACAAAAGTCGAACTCAGCAAGAAAGCCGAAGGAGACAATTTGATCAAAGAATTTAAATTGCCAAAACGGAGAAGTAAATTAGATCTAAGTCGATCATTGACAATTTCTCAAAATAGTAACTTGAAATATCAAGATCAGATCTATTTAAAAAAAATAGGCCGAGAAATAGGATAAAAGAAAAAGAGAGTGAAACTGAGTAAGATTCTTACTTAGTCTTCGAAGCCATAGCCACCGTCGCCGTCGCCGTCACCACCGCCGTTGAGCGATTACAAAAGAATGTTGAATTTAAGAAATTCAAACATGCAAACTCTGCTGAAATTGGGACTCAGTTTTTGGAGTCAGATCAAGAGAGAGAGAGAGAGAGAATGATTCGAATCGGTGGAATAAGGAAAGAGGGGTCGAACTAACCGAGAAGAATGATGGAAGCAAGGGTGTGGCTGGCTGTCTCCAGAGTGGCCACACTCCCAAAAGCTAACGAAAATTAAAAAAAATAAACAAATTACTTAAAAAATAATAAAAATAACTCGGATTCTCCTTCTCACCGATCCGATGTATAAATAAAAAAACCAACCACTAGTAATTATTTCATTTAATTAATAAAATAGAAAGAAATTAAGAACGTGAAGGTTGGTAAAATGACGAAAATGACCCCCGCTGTTCTTTAGTCCAATCAAACTGACAGCGAACAACCATCACTGTTGTTGTCGTATCATTGCGGCTGCAAAGATCAACGGCTGTAATTAATCGGCAATGTTTTTTTTTTTTTTGTCAACGCTCGGCAATTTTAATTTATTATATTATTGTTCCCACTTTGAAATTATACTTTTGAGACCTTATAACGGTTGGTATATAAATGCGTCATAAGAAAATAATAAAATCACTACTTTGGCAAGCAAAAAATGAATATTTGCTATATATTTTAATATATTGTTTGTATGTGAAATTGGTAAGGAAACTATTCAATCCAAACTATTTATGCCATCAATCATCATCCCAAAGAAACTATTATTGTCATCATCTTTTACTCAAATCATATATACTAGGTTTTTATTTACATATTTTTTATTAGGAATGCAAAAGCAAAATGGGCATGTGACATTGGTTACTAAGACATGAGAAGAGACTAATGAAGTAATGAGCAATGATGCCTTTTATGCTAAAAGTAGAATCATGAGATCTATGCAAATGAAACATTTTTAAAGCAAATCTGGTTTTTATACGGCAACTCTCAAGTAATAAGTTTGAGGTTTCGAATAGTTTTGTAGTGTGATTAAATCAGATTTTTTTTATAAAAACAAAATATCATCCAAATTCATGTACATGGTTTTCTTAACAGTTCACACACACTTCTACGGATTTAACTACATATAATGACATGATTGACCCAAAATCAATTCGGTCGATTTTTTCTAATGTTTTATAAACTTTTTTGATTAAGAAAAGGAATTGCATTTTTAAGTTTTAATCAAAGGGTTGCTTGATTATTATGTTCTTTAACTCGGAAACGGTTGCTTGATTAACAAAGTATTTTGAGAAGTTGACATAGTTTTAGGTAGTTACAACTTATTAGGATTGTACAAGAAAGGCCTAGGGCTTGAAGCGTATCATGAGCCGAACGTTCTCACGAGCCATTTAGAAAAAATGAAAGAAGATGGATGGGCTTTTACGAAATGAGTGCAACGTATCATTCATGACCCAAACGTCCTCACATTTGATATTGTGTACATTCTTGTTTTCTACCTATTTGTTTTCTACAATCTCTGACTAAAATGTTCAAAATGTTAAAGAAAGAACCATTTTTGTTTGCTTTTATGTGCCATTGTAACTATTACGAACATTTCATTTTTTTATAAATAATTATTTTCCTTTTTTTCCCAACTGAAAACTCTCGTAAACTACAAGAAACACAAACAATTTACATGACAGATACAAAATCCAAAGACCTTTTGTTACTCCCAACATAAAAGAAAAACAAGAAACAAGAAACATCTAAGAATTTCTGTAATTTCCCAGATCCTCCATCGAGCAGTGCAAAGACATTGGTTCCGGTTCTTGAAACCTGTCTGAACAATGGTGAGAGAGTTCATAATTCTTGCAAAATAAACATTATTAGTCTTAAGTCGTCTGGTTTTCGATTGTGTCAGTGAGTTCAATGGTTCTGAGATCACGGAGATGCTGCAATATATCTTGAAGAAGATCTGTTCCTTTGTCACCTTTCTTCGCCGAACTCATACAATTCTTCAGAAATTCTCCATCTGTTTCCAGCACCTGTAACCTCTCATAGACACTATCAACTTGCTTGATGATCTCTAGCTTCTCGCTTTCCGAACCAAAGTTCTTTTCAACGGATTCCTGTAGTTCTTGATACTCGTCTTCTGATTCGTTCTCTGCTGCGTCTAGAAGAGGAAGCAAACTCTTTGCCATTGATGCCATTGTTAGCCCTTCATGTTCATAACTCTCTCCTTCGTAACTATTGCTGAATTCTCCTGGAAATTTTGAATCCTCTGCTGATTCATTGTCCTGCATTGTTAATAGCCTGTCCTCTAACACCTTAAGCTGATCCAAAATTACTAATCTCTCTTCCTCAAACTCTGATAAAGATTCATCAAGCATGCTCATATGTTTTACGCAATCCAATGTTATCTTCTCCAAATCCACATCCGTCTCAGAAGAATTACCCTCTTCTCTATTCTCCTCCTTTTTATCATCATCAGAATCATCATCAGCCTCACAATCGCTTTTCGTAATTGCGACTTTGTTCTTCGCTTTCGACTCATACTCCATAACCTTCTCTCGGTAAACCTCAAGTTCTCTCTGGAGTTCTTCCTTCTCTTTCTCTCGTTTCACCATCAAATGATTCAACAGCTGCAAGGCTTCTTGATCATACTCGGCTTGTTCCTCCATCATTCTCTGGTACTGCAACGCCTCCATCTGAACTTTCGCTTTCTCTTCTTGTAGCCTCGTGATCATCGCCATTGTTTGGTTAGCTGCTATTGCAGATGCGCTTCTTTCTTCTTCCAGCTCTGCATATAAACCTCTCAGTGATTCTTGCTCTGATCTCACAGTCTCTCTCAGCCGTTCAATTGTCCTTAACGGGTCGCCTCCATCCATCTCACTCACTAATACGCTCCCATCTCCTGCATCTTCTGCAGCTGCGTACTCAATTTTGGCAAGAAAAGTAAGTTTTCTGTGCAATAAAGTATTGGTCGAAGTTGGAGTTTCCAGAAACTCCTTAGTCTTTTCTTCTTGATCTTCTTCTTCTTCTTCTTCATTTTGGCTACCTATGAAAGAAAAAACTCTATTCAGGCTTAAAGTGCTTAACATAGATAAACAAACCAACTCAAAGATGCATACACATGTGCATAAGACCTGTTAGAAGAGGATCAAATCCAACAGAGAGATTTTCGATGAAAAAAGCTTCATTCTTGCTCCCAGATTGATCATCCAACAAATCTGCTCTTTCTGTTTCTTCTTCTTCTTCATCCACACGCCCTGTGTTTAATCACAATTGAGGAATCTTTAAAACCCATGAAACAAACATAAATAAATTTTCAGACTTTGGGTTTATGTTCTGACTGTACCTGAAATTTTATCTTCCCAATATGTCGCAGCATTGCCTGTGTCATCATCCCTTTGTTCATCCTCTGAAACTCTTGATTTAGCTTCTGGGATTTCTTCTTCGTTCCCAAGAAAATTATTGCTGTTGATAGATCTTAACCCATCTTCCTCAGACACTTCTCTCAGACTTAAACCATAGCTCTCGACATCTGAAATCACTTCACCATTTTGCTGCTGCTCTTGTCTCTTTCCTTCTTCTTCTTCTTCTTCTGCTTTATCCCTGAAGAACCCTAAGGGATCGGATTCTCTCTCTATCTCGAACCCATCTCCAATTTTATCATCATCGATCATCTCTAAGATCAACCTTCCGTTTTCTCTGTCACCCAGAGTTTTCCCCCAGATTGATGACTTGAAAAGCAAGTAATTAGGGAAGGGTTTTTCTGCCAAGCTCTTCTGGCAACACGTGCAAAACCCTAAACCAATGTTGCTCCGTTCTTCGCGATCTGAGCAATCCGAGCACAAGTTCACCGATTCGGATAATTTCCCGTGAGTTTTGCAAAAACTGAGACTTGCTAGCTCCGCGACGTGATTTTGGCATAAAAGCTCTCTGTAAGTGAATCTATTTTCTGGGTTTCGCTGGAAGATTCGATCTAGCTTCGGGCAGAGAAGGCATACTTGCTTAAGGCCGAAGAAAGAGGCGAATCTGACGATAAAGTAAGTGAAAAGGGAATTGAGGAAGATGAAGAGCATGAGAAGCCATTCAAGGAATGCGTAGACCAAGATTACTGTAATTCTATTGGTGTTTCTGCTTAGCTTCGTCGCGAAATTGTTGGCCGCCATTGATTTTGGTTCCTCTGCTTCCTTCGCTGAGACTGAGAGGAGAGAGAGAAGGAGGAGAGAGATAATGATGTTGTCGGATAACATGCACAAACCACGCTGTCTTTGTCTAGTTTAAATTGGTTTACACCTGAATCGGAATTAAGAACCGAACCCGAATAAAATTTCCAACCTAAAACTTCGGTTTTTGGCTAGGTTACAAAAAAAATAAAGAGTAACCTCTCAGAATTCAGATGTTAATGAGAAAGGGAGTAATTTTCGGAAAAGCAAAATTGTGTCTCGTATTACAAACATTTTTCATTAATATTTTATGTTATTGATTTGGTTCACAACTAATGTTATCATGATGTTATGTGATTAACGATTTTTATAATTTCATCTTCGCACAAAAAAAAAAAAAATTCTTTGGAAAAGTAAATTAGAAAATTGGAGAGAGAGACGACAAAAAAAAAAAAATTGGAGAGAGAAACTGTAGAAAGGCAAAAAGAGAGAGCGTGATGATGAAAATTTGGTTGTCAAAAGAAACATAAAAAAAGAAAAAGAAGGAAAAAGATCTTTAAAGCGAGGGAATTTCTGATTGCTTCTTTTGCTTTTAGGTGTGGGTTTATTACTAATTTTTTCAGTCATTAGCCTTTTTTATATTCTCTTTCTCGAGATGAAATTGTATTACAATAAACCAAATCTGCTTAACCATAAACCCAACCACCCTAAAATTTTCCAAAACAAAATAAGTTAATATAAAAAACCAAAATTTATGATCCAAACAAAAACCGAATACTTACCGTAATAAATTGTTGATGGAATTTTTAAACATGAATATTTTAATTAATTTTGGAACAAAAAAAAAATTAAAGAAAAAGCTATTAGTATACAGATTAATAATACACATATTTTCCCTAGTTGGTGTGGGTATTAAATAAATAGTAAATACAATTGTAGCACAACCTACAAATATAAAAATATCCACTTTTCGCTTGAAAACTGTTCATGCTTTAAAAGGCATTATGGACCCGACGGTAGGACACTGATAAATTTTTTTTTGACAATTGATTGATTCTCTTTAATATCATTTTTTGGGGTGGGTGGTGTTTCAAACTAAATTTTGGGGTCCTCCAAAAAAAGGGAAATTAATTGTAGGTGTCATTGACAATAGGCCTGAGCCTCTAATGATCACAATTAAATCGATATCTGATGGTCCGTGGGCCGATATGGGCCAAGCCGAACCGTGATAGCAAAATAATCACCTCGAGGCTGTGAATTTACTGAGACACTAACGAAGTGGACTTGAGAAAATCAAGCCTAGCTTTGGTCAGTTTTATCTTCTCTTCTGCTTCTTCTGCTTTCTCCTTTACACCTCTCACCACTTCTTCTGGAGCTTTCTCCAAAAACTACATATTTTTCGTAGTTTCGATATGATGTAAAACAATATCTTGCAGATTCGTTCATGGGTTATTTTGATAGTAATGGTATACCTTTGGTGAATTAAGGCGAGTTATGAGGGCGTCATATTCAGTTTGCATCTTGGAGAGACGTTTGGAAATGCGTTGGACTTCAGAAGATATATCAACCATGGCGGCAAGAGGTAGATATGCCTCTAGTCCTTCACTGGCTACAACGTGGACCGACAGATTTGCATCACCTGAAGGACCAACCATGTGGAGCTTTATTGTGACCACAAGTTGAAGGGGAATCCGCGAAAATGTAAATAATTGAGAGAAGAAAGGGTTAAAAGATCATTATTATACCAGGAGGAACATTGGTAAAATGGACGTTGTTTAGATCAAGCCTTGATAGAAGAGCTAAGACCTCCTTCTCCTTCTGCACCGAGCCAAAACACCAGCTTTTAATAAGGAAACACAATGAAAATCAATAAACCTTATTCATAAGAAAATTAAGTGTCAGGAATCTCATATTAAAAGTGAGAAATTGTCCTTGGAAACCCATGCCTATCACATAGTATCTGAGCCAGGTTTGCCCAAACGGGTATAACCGAACGAAAAAATGCGGGACTCGCTCGAGATGAGAACCAACAAAATTATTATCTGAAGGTAGTGTGTTAGAAATTTCACGTTTAAATGAAATCTCTGATTCCATCTGATGAATCATTGGCTTCTACCTCAAAAAAAAATTGTCAATGGAGAGAGAGTTCCATGCCCGTGTAAATTCATTTTCACTTTCAATGTGGGATTCCTAATTGTATCGAACTCATGCGATTTCTCATGGATAGAGTGTCCAGATTTATGAATGTGGATGAGGACGCAGATAACACACAAAGACGAAGCAAGGTAGGCCATACTCTAAACTAGAACTAAGCGATAGCTTTTATGGCCAAATAAAGATTTCATGCTACTAAAGGCACAAGTTACTGACCGAAATATATTCAACAACCTCTGCACTTCCAACAACTGAGGCAGATATACGCTTCACTGGTTCCACTGAATACTCTGCTCGTACATTTCGAATTGCTTTAGTCTGTGATTTAACAGGCAAGGTGTCAACATTTTCTGAACTTCTAATATTATAAATAATAAGTCCTTTACGTATGGTTCTGTTGGAGGTTTGCAGAAAATATAAAGACAGAAATTCATACTGACCAGAGCTTGTAAATTCTCAAATCTTTTTATGGATTCGACATTCCTTGGAAGTGAATTTTGTGGCCATGGAGACACAATGAGCGCTTCTTTCCTGTAGGGAAGTGCCTGCAAATACCAATGCATTCATAATATAGTTTTGTGAAGCTGAAATCTTTTTTTAGTTGCAGTAGCAAAGTAATCAACCACATATGACTAATTTTGGGTCTTTTTACATCATGCTCAAAACAAAGCTACACTACCAAAAAAAAAGACCTCAGAGATAACAGCTCAAGCATGCATTGATAAAAAACGTCCAATGAGCATACTATGACTCTAAGGTATAAGGAAAATCGTGCCCAGTGCAGTTGGCGTAAGTAAATGGTTAAGGGCCGTTATATAGCATAATTGAGAGTTCGCTACCTGCCATAGATCCTCGGTTACAAACGGCATAAATGGATGCAACAGCTTAAGTATATTCTCAAAGACATATAACAGAACTGCCTGAGAAACCAGAGAAAGTGAATTGCCTCCAGATCCATACAGTCGAGATTTGCTGGCTTCAATATACCTTACGAGTAGAGAGTAAGACTCGTCAGCCAGTTAAGTCCAAGAAACATGTATTGGTTGTTAAGAGTTCAGGTGGAGATACCAATCAGCAAAGTCACTCCAAAAAAAATCATATGTTTCTCTTCCTACATCCCCAAAGAACAACTTCTCATAGCTTGCTGTGACTGAATCAATGAGAATATGGAGTTTTGACACCTGAAAAGAACACAACAGGAATATAAGGTGGTAGGCAGATTGATACTATTTGATAACTCCAGTTTTAAAATATTATACCGCCCAACATTCAGGTAAGGGTAAACTGAGCAGGGCTTCCTCTTTGTCAAACTGAAAAAAACAAAAAAAAAAGAGAAGGAAAATGTCAGGTAGCTTATCACTTCTGATGTGCAAATCAATACTACGAGAGCAGCGGTGATATATGCAACTTAATCAGCCTAAGGTAGCTTATCACTTCTGATGCGATTCTGCAACTGTTTTAAGTTATGGCAAAAGGTAAGCAGAAGGAGACACTCCATGAAAGAGGTCTGGCCAATCTCCTATATGTAGTACTACCTAGTTTTTTTCTGAGACTTTTATGGTCCATGAACACATCTTAACACAAAGATAGTATCAAACATGTTTTAAATGAGATTAGACTTCACTAAAAGGACGAAGGGATACCACAATTCCCTTATACTTTCTAGTGGAAATGGAAAAGCAAGCAAACCTTGAGGACCAGCAAATTCTCCCAAGCAGATGTATCGCTTAGACTAGGCAGACTCTGCAGCACAAACTTTCCAGCATTCCATAATTTGTTGGTGAATGCTTTATTTGCAGTTAACCTCTCAGTAGATAAGTTCAGATCCTAACAAAAAGGTAATGGGGAAAAAATAGAAAGGAAAATAGACATAAATATAACATATTAATGTACGCCTTACACACAAAAAATGGTTCAGCTGCCTAAGCACACTAGAGATCAAACCTGACCAGCAGTTCCTAGTGCAATCGTAAATCTCAGAGCATCAGTGCCAAAATCTTTGATTGTGTCAAGCGGATCAATCACATTCCCAAGAGATTTTGACATTTTTTTCCCCTGAAAATTCCAAATAATCTGGTTTAACTACATGGAGAAATACAGAACTAGAATACTAGTTTCCCCTTAAATGGAAATCATAGAGGTTACTTAACATTTATTAGCATAAAGGGAGAAATGAGAGATAATGATCAAGGTTTGAGTAGTTATCTCGTCCTGCGAAAAAAACACATTGACTAGAACAGGCAAAAAGCCTAAACTTACTTGAGAGTCCCGTATAAGTCCGTGAAGGTAGACATGAGAAAATGGAACCGTCCCTGTAAATTCTATTCCCATCATAACCATTCTTGCTACCCAGAAAAATAGTATGTCATGCCTGTCCAAACAAAAGGACAATGGTTAATTGAAGGAAGTACGGGGATTTTCAAAGAAGTGAACTGCAACACAACCGCATTTTCTTTCCGCGTTTTACTTAATTTAAGACATCAGTTCTTGGTAACAGAAAAATTGTTTTTGGTCCTAAAAGTTTTCCTTACTAGTGAAGGGTCTAGCATTAACATTAGCCCTGATAGTAGCAGCCAGTGTTCCTAATTGACAAGAGAGAAAGGAATATACCCGGTTTCTAACATATTTGTAGGGTAGAAATTATTGAAATCCTTTGCTGATACATCAGGCCAGCCAAGAGTGCTGAATGGCCACAATGAGCTGCAGAAAAAAACATCTTAGGTAAATTATATAGGAAGTTCTTGCAAAATCAGGAAGATATGTTAGGAAGTTCTTGCAAAATCAGGAAGATATGTTCAGTGACATATGTTCTTTAAAGGAAAAGCACTAATTCGTTGTGTCTATTCCAAGGGAACTAACAATTTCACATGATTAAACTAGAGACTATTTCTATAATGATGACACACGGAAGAAAAATCATCTCCAAATAAATCCAACTGAGCAACTAACCTGGAAAACCAGGTATCAAGAACATCTGGATCCTGATATATTTCAACATCTTTTCCATACTTCACATGGGCTTTCTCAAGGGCTTCTTCAGCATTTCGGGCAACTATGTAGTCCTCCTCGCAATCCTTTCCAACCACATACCAAACTGGTATGCGATGCCCCCACCATAGCTGCCGGCTTATGCACCAATCCTTAATATTTGTCAGCCAGTGATTGTATATCTGCAAATGGCGACAGAAAATATAAGCAAAAGCAGAAGTATGCAGTGTAAACAATCAAAAATCGACACCTTGCAATGAATTTGCCAAACTGACAGGAGAAAAAAACAGAGACCAGCTCAGCAAGTAATAACACACAAGAAGTCGCTTGCATACCTTCTCAAATCTCTCAGGTATGATGGTAAGTTCTTTTTTTTCAACAGCAAGAAGAGCCTTCTCAGCTAAAGGCTCCATGTGGACAAACCATTGTTTGCTTACGAGTGGCTCAATAACCTAACACCAGATAAACCATGCATGAGAAAATATATGAAATTCTAAAGAACTGGAAAATCGATACCGGGTCAGCAGAAAAATACTTCTCCACCACGCTGAGATCTTGGAACTCGTAAAGTATGAGGCTCCTTCTTAACAGCTAAACCTGTCTCCTCAAGATCTGCCCATAGTTTCTCCCTCACCTCAAACCGGTCAAGGCCACTGAAAATATGATGTATGTTAAGGGTCTTCTATTTCATAATGTTGAAACTAATGCAGTAAACATGTAAGTTTAAAACAAAATGTTACCAAAACAAGCCAGCAACGTCATTTAGTGTTGCATCCTTGTTCATCACATTCAAAATGGGGAGACCTAGCTTTCTTGCAAGAAGATAATCGTTGTGATCATGCCCAGGACTTATCTTCAGAACACCAGTCCCAAAATCCTTATCAACATACTGCCACGGTACACAAAAAGATACTGATGAGGAATGCATAAAGAACAGCAAAGAAAATACTGTGAGGTAACTAGAACTTAGTTCTCCAGAAAAAAATTACTGATGAGAAAGGCATGAAGAACAGCAAAGAAAAAACCAGTGCAGCCTTTTCTTTGTTGAGTTTAGGAAAAGATATTTGATCCTAAAAGACATCATAAGGAGTACATAGGCAGTAGATCTAAGTTCACCTTATCGGAAATAATTGGGACATGGCGACCATATGTCATAGGTACAATGGCTGTCTGACCAACATACTTAGAATAACGATCATCCTGCCAGATGCCAAATACATTTCACAAAATTAATCCTCAAACGTCAGAAAAAGATCTACATTCAGTCATTCCTTCCAATAAAAATTATCATCTACTTTGTAGATTACATCGCTTGTATTAAATTAGACCAGCAACCCGACAAACTACCTGGACTAGATATTAAATTTCAATTTATTTTTAAGTAGAAGAAATATACGAAAACCTCAAAAGGAAGAAGAAAGAAAATGTGTTGTAAATTATTTACTTTTCCCCCCTAATATAAAACTTGCTTCTCAGTTCGTTAACTGAGCTCCATGCATTCATAAAGAAACCAAAACTTGACAATACGTGAAACAGACTTTGATAGTGCCATCTGTCATTCCCGATATCCTATTATCAAACAAAAGCAAAAACGAAATATCGCCACCTACCTCAGGATGCACGGCAATGGCCACATCACCAAACAATGTCTCTGGACGAGTCGTTGCTATAGTAAGAAAATCAGGACTACACGAGGAAATATCAAATTAGCCATTACCATAAGTAGAACAAAGGTAGTCACTAACCTTTTTCACACAATTTAGCTATATATAAGAGTCCATATTAGACAGAGTAGAAAAGGTAAAGTAAAGATAGTACTGGTAGTTGGACAATACCTTCCAGCTACACGGTACTTAATATGGTATAGAAATCCAGGTTCCTCCGAATATTCTACTTCCTGATAAAAACAAGACACAGTTACTTCTAGAACCAAAAAAAGTAATCAAACAACAGAGTGTGAGATTAAGATACATAACACACCAAGTCTGAAACAGCAGTCTGTAAATTCGGGGACCAGTTGACCATGTAAGATCCTGGAAAAGCATTATGCCAAAATCACCAAACTTCGTATGAGTACAGCACATCACTACTTACAGCCACGACAACAGAAACAAATATATATAATAGCTTACCTTGATATATCAACCCCTTGTCATGAAGCTTCACAAAAGCCTCGATCACAGCTCCTACAAATTCGGGGTAACAGAGAATCAAGGAATATATAGAATGAATTCAAGATGTAAGTACATATGATTTGAAAATAAGAGCAACGAGAAACTTTAAGAACCCACTAGAAACTACATAATATTTTATTGCCGAAGTTTTGGGGTTCTAAAATACCACTCAAGATCATATAAATTCAACTTTGAGCACCACCTAAAGTTTTCTTTCAAGTTAACCATCTAGAAGATATGGAAACTATTAAAAGACGCCTTACGACTCAGTTGCTCATCAAGAGTGAAGCGCTCTCTACTCCAATCACAAGAAGCACCCAGTCTCTTAATCTGATTTGTGATGGTTCCGCCATACCTGAGAAAAACCACACAAACTATAATTCCAGCCTTACCCTTAAAATTTCAGATACAAATACAGTGGATTTTATCTTTTAGTGAAAGCATTGGCCTTTGAAATGGTCCAGGAGCATCAAATTACTCAATTTAAAGAAAGGTACAGGAATCTTCTCCTGCCTAAAATACTGCATATTTTTCCAGAAGATCTATAACGTATGATTTGTTCGAAGATCTATTATTGTGGAAATAGATATTTTGAAGTAAGTCATTGCAGTGAATAGATAGCATACTTCTCCTTCCATTCCCAAACTCTTTTGGTAAACTCATCTCTACCTAACTCCACTCTCTTAATGCCTTCTGATGCTAGCATCTTTTCCACGACCAACTGTAAAGAAATATAGTAGATTCAGTAAAATATTTCAGAAATATTCACCAAAATGCAAACATCATCTATACAAAATATACTCTACAAAAAATGGACTTTTCAATAAAGAAAATGTGGGAAATTGGTATAGGAACGAGAGCAATGGAGTGGGAAGAAGCAAGATGTAAAAATCATAGTGAGCACAAAACAAACTCGCAAACACAAACAAAAATACCATGAGAAACTTAAACTTCGAACGGGGAAATGAACCTGAGTGGCAATACCAGCATGATCAGTCCCGGGAAGCCAAAGTGTTGGCCTCCCTTTCATCCTATTGTATCGAACCATAATATCCTGTAAATAAATGAAAAATGTGATGAGGATAGCAGAACCATAGCGTAACATAGCTAATGCACAAAAAAACATGGCATCACTACAGAGGCTTTTCATTACAGAAAACAAAATAAAGAGGAGTCTTGTATTTCAAGTAGCCAGGATTTTCATCAACATATTACGATTTGTCTTTCATCACCAACATTAGGTTTTTCTTCATTTTTATAAACCACGAAAGCAATCATGAACCCAAAAGGAAAGGACTTCACAATTGGGGGGCCGGGGGGGGGGGGG
>OVAY01001094.1:0-36005 GCA_900406395.1 Kernera saxatilis
TATCATAAATTAATAATTACATAATATAATATATATATATATATATATATAACTAAAATAATTTTTCTAAAATATAATTTTAGTATTGTTTGCTATTTTTTAAATATTACCTATAATTTTTTTTATTGAATCAAAAACTTCTAGTTTTCTTTATCTACATCCAAAAATTACAAAAATCTAGACATGACAATTGTTTATTTAATGTTTAAATACTTCCAAATATACTATAATATTATATTAACTTCATCATCACTTTTAGTAGTATCCATTTTCTTAAACGTTGAATTTCTAACATGTACATATTTTTATTAGGATAATTTAATTGCCTGTTAACATACATTTTATCGCGATATCTGAGATTATTAATCATTAACTTCGAGTTTATATATGTTATTTTACAAATAAATTTATCTAAATTTATTGATATATCATCGTTTAAAAAATAATTTTCAAAAAATATGGACTAAATAAAAAATATCTCTATAAATTAATAAATATTAATTTATCGATAAATTAATACATCTCTAAATTAATAAAATTTCACGGTCCCGACATTATTAATTTATAGAGGTTTTACTCTATACATTTGACGGGATGATGCCATTTTACAGTAAAATAGTGAAATCATTGCACATAAAATAAATACATGGAGTACAATGAAATAAATTAACCATCGAGTATTTTGCAAGTTACTGATCCAAACCTAAACTTGTCACTTAATAATTTTATCAATCCCTGATTAATTTAACTAATTTATGATGATGAAGTGATGAAAAATCACGTAACTTACAAAAAATATATAGATTAAAACTTTCAATCATTCTACTATAAATGTAATCATGGTTGATTAAATCAAATAGCAAAAATATCCAATTTTTCATATATAGATGTAGATCCACTTAAATCAGATTTCCGGATAATAAAAAAACGTGATCATAATTCTTTTTGCATTTTTCGATTGTTCCGTTCCAACAACAATTTTCTTGTTTTTATACATTCACAAGCTTGTCTTCCAAAACATCCGACAAAATTAAAACTTTACGGGTGTTGCTGAAGATTTAAGTGAGTCATTTGATTTGTCTCCCTAAATATGTTAAAAATGTGGGCTTAATTAGGCAAAAAAAGAAGAAGCTGATATTAAACATATATATAACAAAAAAAAGAAGAAAAACAAATCCAAAGAAAAATCATAATCTAGTATAAATACTCAACCATCTCTCTTCATGACTTCACATCTCTCATTTCTCTCTCTCTGTCTCTGACAAAGTTGGGCTCCATACTTTACATGTACGTGGGTTCAATGGCAGATCCCGGAGACAATACTAAGTTAGAGAAGAAGCGTAAACGATTTAACACGGACTCCTCCGTACCCGACTCGCCGCCGACGAAGATTAGCCCAAGAACAGAGAGAATATCGGGCGGCGATCATGAGCTCGACCGAGTCAAATCGGTGAACTCGATCCTCGACTCGCAAGACGTTGTCGAGGTGGACCTAGAGCACGTGGCGGATCTTCTGAAAATGTTCGACGTGGACTCAGATTCTAGCGACGATGAGATTCCGGGGCTTGAATCTGTGTTCAGAAGTTTACAGGAGGAGATAATATCGGCTCCGGCGACGGAGGAGAAGAATTCAGGTGGTGAAAATGCGGCGGAGATCGAATCGGGTCCACTCGAGTTGGTTTTTCTTCAGGAAGCATCCGACGATGAGCTTGGTTTGCCGCCAAGATTCACGGCGTCGCCGTCGAACGGCGAAGAAGTGGCTTTGGAGCCGACCGTCGGTGAAGTTTACGAGCCGTTCGATCTTGGGATTTGCGGCTGCAGTGGTGATATGGATGACGTGGCATTTGACGGTATGTTCGCTGACGTGGCGGAGGAAACAGAGGTGAGGTGGCAGACGGAGAGTCTGTCGGTTCTGTGACGTCGACGATCTTTTTTTTCTTTTTGGTAACCTTTACAGCATAATGAATGAAATGTATGTATCTATAGATTTAGGGTGTAAACTAAAAAGTGCAAAAATAAAGAATCTTGGAACTCTGATAAAGAAAACGTATACTTTTTTTTCGACTCAGCAAACTTAATACACTTTCTTCTAATAAAATTTCTGGAGAAATAATTTTTTTTTTTTGTAAAAGTTAAATATTTGTTTTCTCATTTGGATGAATTGATTCAGCCTCATCCTTAAAATTTTCTGTTTGAGGCACGATCATCACTATATATTCACCGATGGAATATTAATATGAAATGAGTATTATGCTTTATTTTTCATAGATGAAAAGTTCAAAACAAAAACCATCTATCGATGACTTTTTTATTATTTAGAAAGTCATTATTAAACTCCCAATTTTGTTTGTTTGTCTCCACTCAAAATATTTTGGCTCTACTTTGTAATCACTGTAAAAAAACATTTAACAAAAACAAATTTACCTCCAAAACTTTTATATGGATTGTAGATGTGCTTTTAGGAAGTACATTTATCATTCAACGATGACTATCGACAAATTTAGAGAGGAATACACTATAAGATGAATAATGGTAGATATTACTATTTTTTATTCTAAAATAAATTAAAATAATTAATTGTAATTACAATACTAGTTTAGGGTATAAAATAATTTTAATCTTGTTATTAAGTTTGGGTAAAAAAATACCAAAACGACATTTTTTTTCTATTAACCGAAGTGAGTATTGGAATTGATTTACTCAAAAACTTAATAACAAAATTACTCGCATTCCAAAAGCGCCCTGTGACTCCAAATGATCGACATCAAACCCCTAAGACACATTAGCAATATATGTAGCAATTAGGATGATGAACAATAGTCAGACTAGGGTTAGAGTTTAGTTTAGTTCCCAATCCAATTCAATCCTATAAAATAATAAGAAGAGGAGAGAATTACGTTGGATTCTCACACTCGATGCCAATACTCCTGCTCATGCTTGAGCCGAGCCAACCTCTCACATATTTTGGTTTTTAGGTAAATCTCATGCTTATGCTAAGGACGAGGCTACCAAAAGACACAAAAGAATCCAATCTCACCAACCCTCCTAAAAATAAAAATTTCAAATGTTCTAGCTATTATCAATAAAACTATTAATATTAATAGTTTCAAAGTCTTAGTATGATTCAACAAATATTACGAGTATTTACACTTGTGGATGACTTAGGTTACTCATGTTCTTATCACATTTCATTTTTTTATGTGTCAAAATAACTTTGACTGTTTTCTACTACATCACATTTTTTTTTTTCGAAACTTGTCTAGGTCACTCTAGCAGTTTTCTGTTTTTTTTTTTTTTTTTTTTGAAAATTGTTTTGATATCTAATTAGATTTGTAAAATTATTGGTGTTATATAGTGATTGAGGATACTAAAAACTAAATTTGTTGTTTTTACTATAATCTAATTAATTTTAAGATTATGAACGACTAACTGTTTCAAGAAAATTTGTTTACAAAAACATAATTTTAGTTTGAGAGAAAAACTAAACTGATCAATCAAAACGTTTGAGAGAAGAAAGCCAATTTTTACACTAATTATATCCATCATTACGATACATATACGAACAAATAATAATGCGAATCCCTACAAAGTTTCGAAAGATGATTCCTCCATGAAATTTGAAAGTTTGAACAAAGGTTGCACGAAGCATAAATGAAAGCAAACCGTTATTGGGACATCCGACAATCAAAATCAACAACCCTCATCTTGTTTCTGAAACCTGAGAACATATTTGTCGGGGCTTAGTCTTCCCAAAAAGTTAAATTTAATAATTTTATTAATTTGTCGAATTTTGTATTTTACGTGTTTCATTTTTTCTTGTTATAGGTAGAGCCTTTGGAAGATGGAATGTTTCACAAAAAATGGGAAAATGAGGAGATAGTTGGACTTGTTCGAGACCAGTTTAATCACGTCATTAAGAATCCAATTCAAAAGCCAAAACCTTTATTGAAAATCAAACTAGACGAAAACATGAAACCAAAGTAAAAACTCCCAAAGAGAATCATTTATCTTCCCTTGGTTAAACCGATAAACACCAAAGCCCTCTCAATTTTTAGATGATTATCACCAACGATCTTCATCCCTATTTATAAGAAAACAAACACCAAAACTAAAAAGGAAAAGAATCCTACTAAAATAAGGAAAAAAAAATGAAAATTCTAACTAGACTTGACTTGAGCGTGTATATATTTTTTCCTACGGGAATGGACTTTCCAAGGATTTGGTCTTTGGATTGCTGGATGTTCTTTATCATTATTATTTTTTTTTTTTGTAAAACTTTGTTGGTATTTTGTCGCTATAGATCTTGTAAATGCGGTGAGGGTAATAGATAAACTGGATCGTACTTATAGGATGCTATATGCCAAGGACTTGTGTTTTTTTGCGTCTCCAGTTAAGCATTCACAACACAGTCGTTGTGGAGAACAACACGAGTGTCACCCTCTACAAATCTATGCGGGTTTAGCGTATATCACAAAGAACGGAGTCGGAGTTCAAAAGGCCAGACATGAGTTTAGTTGTGTCACTGACATACCTAACATAAGAGAGCAACAAAAATTTAAAATAAATGATTATTTTTTTGTTGGAGACAATTTACGTGCCGCCTTGAAGCACATTATGTTGTAGCCATTAGGTACAACTCTCGCCATTTTTTCTCATTATTGGGAACTTAAGTCTGAGGTAAATAAGTTAAATAATTTTTTAACAATTTTTCTTTGTTTTGAAACTTTTTCTTTGTTTTAGTGTTCCATTGTGTGACAGGAAATCTATGGTTGACCTACAAGCAGCGATGATGAGTTTATAGGCTTGCATGCAGTCATGGTGACTTCTGCATCTCTGGTAGATGGAGTAGTCATTTTGCACTGCAATTCCAGCCATGGGACAGATTGGCCTGATAAAGGCTATATCAGAGTTTCTGTATCTGCAATGGTTGTAAGTTTTCATTACAATGGAGAAAATCGTCATCCATCCTCCGGAGCTAAATTAAAGAAATAGGCATTCAATTGTTTCTTAAATCACCAATTCCTCTCATAAGAGATAAATTTTAATCAACTTTTGTCCATATGCATATGGATACGTATACGTGTATAGATATGTGGATCCACGTGTATTTAAATTTAATATATAGCTAACCAACCCTCCTAAAATTAAAATTCCAAATGTTCTAGCTATTATTAGTGAAACTAAACTATTAATATTTTCAGAGTCTTAGAACGATTCATACGACAACAATTATTTTCGCTCAACTAATATTATGATTATTTACACTTGTGGATAGCTTAGATTACTCTGGTTCTTATGACATTTTATTATTTTGTATGCGTCAAAATAACTCTTACTGTATTTCTACTACACCAAATATTTTTTCTTGGAAACTTGTCTGTCACTCAAGCGGTTTTCAGTTTTTTCTTTGAAAATTGTTTTTATATCTAATTATAGTTTTAAAATTATTGGTGTTATATAGTGATAGAGGATACTAAAAAGTAAATGTGTTTCATCATGACATATATCCATCGTGACATATACGAACAAATAACCATGCCAATTCCTACAAAGTTTGGAAAGATGATTCCTCCATGAAATTTGAAAGTTTGACCAAAAGTTGTCCGAAATCAAAATGCATGAGAGTGAAAATCTTTGTTGGGGATATGTCTCTATAGATCTTGTGAGTGCGATGAGGGCGATAGAAGAGTCATATCCTACTTATAAAATGTTATATGATAAGGCATTTATGTTTCTTTTGCATCTCCATTTGAGCACTTACTTTGTAATGGAATCCACAAGTGTCACCTTCTAGAATTCTCTACGAGTTTGGATAAGCACGGAATCGAAGTACAAGAGGGCATACATGATTTCAACTGCATCCTTCAGCCATTAGGTGCATTAGTAGTCATATTTTCTAATTATTGGGATCTTGATTATGAGGTAAATAAGTTAAATAAGAATGTTAATTTTTCTTTTAACAGTTTTTCTTTGTTTTAACGTGCTCCATTGTATGGCAGGGATTATATCTTGGACCTACAATTGATAACTTTACATTTTATGCAGTCATAGTTACTTATGCATCTATAGTAGATGGAGAAATGATTTTGCGATGCAAGTCCAACCATGGGGAACAATGACATGGTAAAGGCTATATCATAGTTTCTACTTTCTACGATCTAACAATGCTTTTAGGTCTTCACTACAATGGAGGAGATTCTCATCCAACACGTGCTATTAAAAGTAAACATGAAGTGATCGAGACGTTCAATTGGTTCTTGAAAAACTAATTCCACTCATATCAGATTTTGTATGTCCAATGTTTAATTCATGAAGTTTGTTCGTAACAAGAGATAGAAAGTGTAGCCGTGTATAGGTTCCTTTAAAAAAAAAAAAAATTAGTATATAATTTTTGTTTATTCTACTTTTTTGATCTTAATGTAATGTTGTTTTGCTTCTTTTGCAGAGACGATGTGGTTCCATGCGACAAGATGTGGACACTTAATTGCACACACATTTAAAAAACCAAATAGGCAGAGGACAAAATTAACATTCTTATTTAACTTATTGCTCGTAACAGTTTGTTTTAAATGTGTGTGCAATCAAGATGTGGGGATGATGCTATTAATGAAGTTGAGGAGCTGTGACAAGCTGTTGGAGACAGTTAAGTCTAGGATTTAGGGGAAGTTGTTTTGGATCTAATCTTGGTTTTACTTAGAACGTTTAGTTTGGTTTGTAAAACCTTAAGCCTTTTGCGGTTTTTGTTTAGAGGATGACGATAAACAAAATGACCTTTTTTTCTTTTCAAATTTATCTTTCCTATAAACACTAGATTAAAAAGCTTTATTAAACAGTGTAAAATCATTTCTAGTTCGTATAGGATTGATATTTTACAGAACAAAACTTGATTTATCTTTTTGTTTTTATGTTAGAGTGTAATTTACACCTCACTACACACACTACTATTAAACACTCGCGTGTAAGTGTCGATTTTATACAACACATGTAAGAATTATGGATCTTCAGCCTTGAAAGAAAGGTACATAGTGATCAGACTCATGAGGCCGAACACAATCTGATTTCATCCATCCAATTCTCTGTTTTACATTGTCGTACACGATCAGGTGTCCGCGCATTGATATGTCTACAAAGACAAAGCAAAACGAGAAGTTCCGTGTTCGATTATTGTGATTCCGACAAGAAAATTGAGTTTACATATAAATGTTTTTTTACCTCCAAGAATAATGGTGGAACCATCATGAACACTGCTTCCATCTAATATCCCAAGACATACATTTCCTTTGTTCTGCATCAAAAAGTATGTAGGAAAACACGAATAAGTAAATCCAAATCAAAATCCAAGCAAATCGCAATGGTGAGAAACTTTTAGAGTGCTTACGCTGATGATCAAGTAATCCTCGGGTTGAATCGAAAGTTTTCTTGATATGATCCACCATTTGCTCCCTATTTGGAGGGTTATTGGTCTGAAGAACCGCTTAACATCCGATAAGGAACTGCGTATCGAAAAACCAACCATTAAATTTAAAAGATTTTCTCTTTTATTCAAATTGGTTCTCGCAAAATGCATATATTCTGAAAGTACCTGATCAGGAAGTTAGCTTGCCAACAGATAGGCAGTGTTTTGTCTGATTCGTCTCGTGTTAATTCTAAACCAGAAACTTCTTGAAGCTTTCAACAACAGAGATCATGAAACATCATTGACCAGAAGAAGATTTTAATCTAAGAAAGGCAGATTAGTTTCAGAATGTGATTACTTACTGATGAGACCAATTGGGAGTAAGCCTTGTTCGGGAAGTATGTATAAGAGCTCCCTGTGTCAAATAAGACTTTCCCTACTCTCCCGTTTTCGCCATCTAAGCTAAGCATACCGTTCCCATAGCTCATTTTTGTAACTTGCATCTGATAAGCTTCCCTGAAAGAACCCAAAATGTAAATTTTGTTTTGAATATGCCAGTGACAAAGATTGAAACTTTTGGGAATATACCAAAGAAAATTCAAAGAAGCATCTAGCATCTATATTAGCGATTCTAAGCTTAGATACACCAAGGATTTACCAGGATTTGAAGTTTTCGATTACTATGTGCACTTACAAGTGAGAATGGTGAAGCATAGGAACCCATGTCATTCCGTGTAATGGAACCAAATCACTGCCCATGAAGATATACCCTTCACCGTTTAAATCAGAGGCAAGGCAATGGCCAACCACATTGCTGATGATACCTCGGCTTGCAAGTTGAGAAGGTAAGCTAATTTTAGCTCTGCTTAGACCGAGGATCCCATCTGTCTTTAGCAGAGTGTTCAACAGTAGGCCTTGCTGATCATATCCGCACCTTAAAGTTCCAATCACGAAAGCCAATGTCACAAATTGAAACACTAAGATATTCCGTAACAAAATCACAAATTGTTAATGGGAGTGATTGATACCCGAAAACTATATCCAACTCGGCAAGTGATCCGTTGTGGAGTTTGAGATGAAACTCATCTTTGGTGAGAACTCCGATGGAAGAGCTAAGATCAGCATACTCAATCTCGTAGTCACATTGTTGACAAGTTTCACAATGTTCTGTCCTTTGATTCTTTTGGACTTCTACACATAACTGTTCGGTGGGTCTCACTAACATATCTTTTCTTGGCTTATATAGTTGATTTGCTCCCTAAATCTCACCAAAATCCCGAATGTTTCATCAGCAAAATTCACAGAGAAAATTCTCCTAAAATCTCAAAAACAGGATCTTTACCTTGGCACAACTAGTACAAGGCGCATCACACTGGATCCAAGTCAAGTCACTTCCAGTATCGATATCAAGATGAAAGTAGTGTCCATCTCCAACAAGAATGCGTGTGAAATAAAGCCTGCAACAGAAAGAATAAAAAAGACAAAGCTTTGTTTTCTTGTGCTTTAAGGAACAAAAAAACATTCAGTTTTTAAAAGTTTAAATGCAATGCCATACCCATCTGGATACACATTTCCACCCACTGGAAAAATCGTAGTGGAGGAGTCAACAGAACCAGCGCTTGCAGAAAAAACGTCGTTGACTTTTACAGGGTTGACCAGCTCTTGATCAATTGATTCCCCGAATAATCCATTCTCAACATCCAAAACTTCCGCTAAGTTCCGCTCAGGGATCTCTCGAGCACTCAATTTGTGATACACAGGGAAAACAAACGACGTCTTTTCACGGCGATTATCCTCATCACGGTCCCTCTCTTCAGAAGCCCTAAACATCTGGACGCTGTTGGGGAAAACAGAGCCGTAGAAAGCAATCGCGAGAAGCGAAATCCCGAGAAGACCCAGCACTAATCTCGGCGAACTCACGGAGAGATCCGAGAACCAGAGTCCGGGTTGCGGGTTTTGGTGAAGTGGGTCGGGTTGAAAACTCGGGTTACGCTCGTCCTCGGGATGGATTTCAGGCGGGTAATCGTGGTCAGTGAGGGTGAAAGCAGAGATTGTTTTGCCTTGTGAAGGATCATCGGATGGCGGGAGAGTGATGATGACTACGCCGTGGACTCGTTGTTGCTGGTCGTGAAGATCTGGCTCCATTCCGAGATTCTTCGATCGAAATCACGCGATTTGATTTGGGTAGATTTCGATCGTGACAGAGAATGGAAATAGCAAGGGAGAAAAAATGTATAGTAGGAGTGGTCAAGAGTCAAGAGGCTTTGTAGACAAGACAATGTGAAGCTGCGAGGAAGGAGAGGTCTGTTTTGTCTACTATTTGAAATTGATAACATTTTAAACCCTATAATTAAATAAATAAAGAAATACAATTTTCTTTAAACCCTATAGATTTTCTGTAAAAATAATGTGGAGGAAAATACGCATATGTTTTCTTTAAATAATCCAATAAACTGGGTGGGTGACAACAAAATTTGCAAAAAAAGAAATAAAATGATTTTCGCTAAATAACATGAATATCTTTTTTTATCATTCTCAATGAGTTGAAACATGTTCTTTGATTTACTGTTATGGCTTTAAAGAGCAATATCTGTTTTTTTTTTGTTATATGTTAGGTGTATATGAGATATAATTTTATGAACGTGTAATCTATTATAATTTTCAGATTATCCATTACCAGTATGGTATTATTGTTATACAAAAACATTACATAAACATTAATAAAATATTTTTAAAGTAACAATAAACTCACTACATCTAACTAAATTCATTTTTTTTTTCTGTTTTTGTTTTTTTGCAAACTTTCAAATTAAAAAATTCTGAAAAAATAATTAGTTGTAATTTGTGTGAAATGGGAAACAAATTGCGAACGGCCCTTTTTATTGTTTTCCTCAAAAAAAAAAAAAACAAAGGGAGACGAATCGGAGCAACTACTTTTCATCATTCACCATTGTAGCCATTTCTCTCTTTCGACGAAATCCGCCAAAATTGATCTCTATTGAAATCCGGATCATGCACTAGAACCCAGTGTAGATCTCGAGGAAGACAATGGGTCGGATCTTCGAGTACTTCGTCGTGTGTGGACTGGGTCCGGAGATGCGAACCCTGGATGGAGATTTTGGATTCCATGGATTGGAGACGAATTACTTGCCTTCGCTTCTAGACCAGTTCCCTCCTTCTGATCATTCTCTCTACCCTCCCCCTCCTCCTCAGCTTCCCACTGTAAGTTGTAGATGTTCTCTTCTTAGTTAATGTTCGTCGAGATTTAAGTTTTTTGGAGGATTTTCATTGGGTTTGGGTTGGTGCTGGTGATACTTTGTCATTAAACGGTGATGAAATGTTGAACTTGGAACTGGGATCAGCTTTGTCTAGTTTGCCATGGTTTCTTGTGTATTTTGTTCGGGTTTTCTAGTCAGGACGAAACGAGCAATTGTTCTTCCGTATTGCTAAACGAAGCATCTCCAAGTTAGTAACTATGAATCTTTGAATTTGGCTCGAATTGGGTTTGATGTTTTCTAGTTACATCCAATTAGGTCTTTCCGAGATAGTTAATTATACCAAGAGAGAGAAAAACACTTTTGTTTTACTAAAAAAGTGTTTTTGATGGTTTTAACGTTTTATTCTGGTCCAGATTTTAATGAATCACCTGTTTGAGAATGAAACGTGCTTGATTAGTTGAAGTCTGTGAGAGTTTGTTTTCTTCTGTTGGGTGAGACTAGATATATTAAACTCAGGCAGATTTTCATGTTTTCATGATTCAGCTTCTTTTCTTTTGGATAGTGTGTTCTTCCTGCTGGAGTGGCGTTCCATTCTTCTGGGTTTGTTTCCAGTGACCCTGCGAGTTTCCCACGGAGCTATCCCATAGTCTTGACGGGTACGTGATTATCCTTAGATCGCATACTTGGAGTTTTATTTGATTTTGCAATGTGGCTACTTCGTGTACGATATTGTTTCTGTTGCAGTGGGATTATTTTAGCGGAGAAGTCGTTTTGGACTTATTTTTCTAGTCTTGTTTTCCTGCCATGTTGGTTTAAGTTGGTTTGCTTTGTATATGATTGCTTCAAGTGTGGTGGGTGATCTCTTGCTGATTATTTTAATCATTTTTTCCTCAGAGGGTGATGGAGCAAAGATATTTGTCAGTTGCATTGCATTTCGGGATCGAGTCTGTGAGGATATTACTGAAGCTTATCGCTTACCACCGAATACTTACGCAGACAAGTGTATCTGTATCGTGTCTCACGCCCCCAATTTCCGTGCTCTTCGAGATTCTCTCGAAGAGATTTTTGTTCTTTGCTTCTCCTCTGAAGGAAGCTGGTAAATTCTATGTTTCAAAACATCTTTGTCTTATTGATATCTAACTTGAATTTTGCCTTGCGTTACTGCTTATTTATATTATTTTATTTGATATGTTCGGTAAACATATGTGGTTGGGGCTTGCATTGGCTTTTTATTTACTTTTGTGTTTATTTTATCCGCTTGAAAAACGATGCTCTACAAAACTATGAAAACAAACCCCCCCATTCTTCTGTTTGAACTTGACTTTAGTACCCTTCAACCTTTTCAGTAAACCATTGTGGGAAATTATCTCCTATATGGTATCTAATGTGCCGTTGCCGACTCCCGGTAAAGACAGAGTCTTGTTTGCTGTCGAGAATTGCCTACTCTCGGTGGAAGCACCTCCAGAGGACAGTCTTCCTCAGGCTGATGTATGACTTGTGCTTTTGTCTCCTTAATCTGTTTTGAATATTTTACTTAGCCACTTTGTAGTCAGCTGTGGAGATTTCCGATTTCCTGATAACTACAAGGGCGAGAGTTCCCTGATTTCTTTCAAGTTTTTTTCAGTTAAGTTATGTAATGTTTGGCATGGTTTTATTGGATGCAGATCTCTCTCCAACCTCTTGTACAGTGCTTGGATGTCGACAACTTGATTAAGCTGTTTACATCTGTACTAGTTGAAAGGAGGATTTTGCTTCGATCTAACAAGTAACTTTCTCTATTTAGAGAAATAATGAGTTTAAGTGATATTTTCTACACGTGTTTAACCCTTAATATTTTGCATTAACATATTTACTTTTGTTTTGAAACAGTTACTATTTGCATATCATCTCTGTTTAAGCATCACACTTATTTTGCTTCATCGTGAATCTCAATAGGTATTCGCTTTTGACTCTGGTGTCAGAAGCCATCTGTCATTTGATTTATCCTTTCCGATGGCAGGTATGTCTTATAACAGTGATTAGATCTCAATTAGTCCCTTAAAAACAAATATGAACTCATTTGTAAGGTTGCTAACCCAAGAATTACATTGTGAATGATAATTGGATATCTTGATTATAGATATAAGATAGGAATATGAAAAGCTATTTGCATTTCTGCTGACTAAAACATTTCTTCTAATCTTTATTCTTTGTTTTGCTGTATGTTTCTGAAGCAAGTCTACATTCCATTACTATTTTTTAGTGGAGTAGACTACATTGATGCACCAACACCTTATATGATGGGTCTCCACTCTGATGTCGATACATCCAATCTTGCTATGGATGGCGTGAGTCTAATTCTACCCCAGACTTGTCCTTTTCAAAATTTAGACTATCTGATATTGGTCTCACAACATTCCCATTTTTAGGTTGTAGTGGTGGATCTTGAATTTAACCAAATTACTACTTCTGAGGAGATACCTCCGATACCAGAGCCTGAGTTCAGCTCTTTGCGAAACGATATCTTGAAACTACTGCACCCTAATGTTGTGGGGATCGATCACTTGAAGGGCTTTGGTAATTCTGTTGAGCAGTGCCCTAAAAGCCTTAGCAAACCTTGGGGAGAGGATCATGACCTTCAACTCAGGTGACTTTACGAAACTTTGTCATATGTTTGCCTAAATTTTATTATCTTTTTCCATGGAATTTTCTTGGTACTCATGTTATCTGTTTTTTTATACAAAATCCATTTCCTTTTGCAGGGTTATATTCTTGAAGTTTTTTGCATCTATCTTGGGTGGCTATCGCAATTTCATAGTAAGTTATTTTTTCTCTTTACTTACATTATTTATTCACCCCTTCTGCACACCTTTTTTCTTACTTATACAGATTCTTTTGTCAGGAAAACAAAGTGTTTAGCACTGATGCATTTCTGAAGAGACGATCTCGATCCACCAATCAGCCACCAGAGCCTATGGTAAGCTTCTGTTTCATGTATGGTCAAGACATATATTTACAGTTACTGCATTTGAGAACTCAACCTGTTTGCTCTCTATTGTCCCAATCTGTATGGTAGTCTTTTCATATTTGATTTTTGAGTTTGACTATTTACTGTGTTCATCCAAAAGTATTGAATAATCTTAAGTTACGTTTTATCTGTTGAATAACTTTGGTACTCATCCATTGTTTCCAGTTGGTTCAATTCTTGGGCTCTTTTGCATTCCTCGATTACCTTGAAAGGCGTCTAGGCTCTGATGAGAACAGTACTAATCTCCTCGAGAAGTTACAAGATGCAGTTGGAAGGGGTCAAGATGCGATGTCAATTCTGCCTAAATCTTCTATGGAGCCTGAGATAATCACAATAGCTGAGCCAGAAGTTGAAGAATCAGGTACATTGTGATCTTTGTTTGGTAGAATTCGTTAGATCGCAGAAGCTGAATGATATCAAATTGAGGTTGTTCATTTATAACAAACTACCGAGAATGAATAGAAATCTGATTGATGGTTTACCATTCTTCATAATCTCATGGGTTTTTAGCTGGCCACCAGTAGTTGGACAGGGACAAAAATTCGCAAGCTGGTGTAGTATGCATAACAGTAAAAAAATTATTATCTTTCAGTCTGTTCTATTTCTTCGGAGGAATAATTGTCCGCCTACCGAGTTTGGGATCATGTTCTGATCCATCTGTACTCTTTTTGTCAGCCACCAGGTATACCTATGACAGGTTTCCTGCGAATGTTAGGTCGGAGGAACAGGAAGAAAAGCGAAAGCAGATCCTCGCAGCAGCAAGCGGGGCTCTTGAATCCAATGGAAGGCATCCTCCAAGGTATATCCTGATTTACTTGGAACAGTGATCTGATTCCCTTACTTATTTCCTATATCTTCCAATTGCAGCTCACCGCAAGGGAAGAACTCCAAAGAAGACAGCTTTAGTTCAATGGAGAGGGCTGTAAGTGTTGCCTGTAATCTTGTTGCTCATGCATGGCTTGAAACAAGTCAATGTGACATCAAGAGGTGCCATGGGTCTGACATGGATGGATAGTGAATCAAACTAAACTCATCAATCATTAGTTCATTACACAGGATTCAACTAAGATATCAAATGAAAATTGATTTCTCTAATTGTTGTACGAGTTTTATAGGATGCTATATCAAGTTCTGCATAGTCGTTTTGGCCTTCATTTTTATTTTCTTGTGTTGAATAAGATTGATAACTCAATCGAAAATGAAAAAGTCCACAAGACTTTCATTCCAGATGTCATGCCGTCACTTCTTCTCTTTTTAATGATATTGTAACTACTGTTTGCAGGCAGAAAGAGAACGAATGGTCTTGGATATAAAAGTCAAGTTGCAGGTATAGTTTCTTCTTGATTGTATTTTAAAAGATTCCAATTTGCAAGTTTATGAATTGAACGAAATCAGTTGACATCTCCTTCAGAATGGTTTTATCGATTTAGACTTTTGTGAGGGTATAGTACCCAACTTGAGAAAAAAGTCTTATCTTGTGGTGATATTTACTTGGGGCCTCTGATAATACTCAAATTTCTGTCAAACTTGACAAATGAAACACAAACATTTATGAAAAAATAGTAACCAAATGCAAACTATGGGAGATGTAAGCTATACAAACACTCTATGCCTGTCATCATATTTGCCTCTGAAAAACATAAGAGGCCGGAGAATTAACTCTTTTTGTTTTTTCTAGATGTAATGATCTAAAGCAGTGTACAATAAATTTTTCGCTTTCGAAAAGTTTTTTTTCTTCTTTAAATAAACCCGGATTAGTCATGATTCCAGTCCTCCTAGGAAATAAATGTATTTTTAAATGAACGATCAAGTCTTCTCTGATTACATTGGTTTGTTGTGGTTGCCAGGGATTATGGCTCCGTCTTCTGAAACTGGGTTCAACTGAAGATCCTCTTTCTTCATTCGAATACGGCACGATATTGGGTATGTTCCTTTTCAATGGGACTATGGGAGTGTGAATAAATGCACACAAAATCTCCACTGCAAGAAATGGTTAAACCAAGGGATGAATCAAATTGTTATGCTTAATCAGCCAGATAGTACCCAAATGGTGGCCATCGTGATTATGTTATTTCTGTCTCTGCTGTAAAAAGCAAAGAGCTGTTACTGTCTCTATTGAAAATTGAACACATACTTTGCTCATCCAGCTCTCATCGAATCTGATGCTGAGGGGATTGGTGGGAGTGGCTTTATCGAGTGTATAAGAGAGCATCTGTATTCGGTAAGTGTAGCAACTGTAGGACATATATACTGAGCCAGTTTTGCTGAGCTGAACCTTACTGTATTGTGGATTTATCTCTTGCAGGGCTGGCATGGTGGATTGACTGAAGAGCAGTTCATTGCAGTCAAAGAATTGGTAGGGAATTTATCTGTATACCGGCTTAGTAGACATAGTTTCTAAAATGCTTGCACTTTAGCTGTGCATATATAGCTTTGCTCAGGTTTTATGTCTTGGTTGTTATTAAAGGGTGTTTAGCTTCGGGTAACACCGGTATGGTTTTTTTTGGATTTTAACATATGCTTAAACTGTCAGAATTATATTCTTCAATAATTATTGTTCATTGTTAAAATCAGCTCAAAATGGCTGTCAGCCGTGCTGCTTCAAGAAACGATTTATCGACAGTTCAAGACGCACTTGAAGTTTCTGCAGAAATGTTCAAGAAGGACGCCAATAATGTCTCAGACTATGTTCAGCGTCATCTCATCTCCATACCCATCTGGGAGGAATTGAGGTATGCAATCCAACAAGCTGCGGGCTCTATGAATTTTATATTTTTTTATGCTGGTCAGAAAATAGATTATTGACATATGAGTTCTTCTGACAGATTCTGGGAAGGTTACTTCGAGTATCTCATGGAGCAGCCTGCAAATGAGTGAGTCTTCTTAAGATCTTGTACTCATTTGATAATATCAACTGTTTGCTCATATACATGCTCCTGATCACTAGCACATTGCGAACTATATTCAACAAATGAGCTGGTGAAGCCAACTGTAAATTTGGAAACTTATGGTGGGGGTTTTTGCCTTGGAAGTAGAAATCGTTCTTTAGCATACATGATCATGTGGTTTTTCGCCCTAACATCTCATTCTTTCTATATATATTTTGGCTCTAGCAAGGAGCTCTTCCTAATGATGTCCAGTTTTTTTTTTTTTTTATTCAAACTAGAGCGTTAGAAGAAAATTTGGGAGAAAAAAGGTTTAATTTTAGGAATTTACTTTGTCTATGTTGTAGATCTGTTGTCTTTAAATGTCTCTAATGCTCATAGATTGTAAGTAATTTCCATGTCATACATGTCTTTTTCCGATTTTCCCCTTAAGGATGCTTCATCAACTTATCAATTGTAGTCCACATATTTGAAATATTGTCCCTGTTAACCATATATCATCTCATTGTGTCTTACATTATACTGATCATCATTAAAATTACTAATTCGTGTACCCCTTTATTGATTCTCTCAGATCAGTGAACTATGCTACTTTGGTCACAGCCAGACTAATCATAGTGGCATCACATATGGTGAATTTCTTATTTTCAGAGTTGACTTATTCTTCACCTTCGTTTCCTGAAATGTGATGGTTAAGTTCTCTTGTTTACTCTGTCGTCACATTATCTAATGCTCTTGTGCAGGCTGGCTTGGGACTTCCTGATACAGAGGCTTGGAACATGATAGAGACAATAGCAGAGAAGCAAAAACTTGGATTTAAATTACTGGTAAACTAGGTTTTCTGTTTATTTCGTTCTGCAGTTATTGAAAACGTCTCATATTTCCCGTACTTTATGCTCCATACGATTACAGTTTTCAAGCTTTTTGATTGGGCTTTTGGAAACCCTAACCGAGGCCTAATATTTTTTTGTTGCATCTTGAACTTTGTTTCAGATTAAACTCAGAGGGTTCTTGTCGCATGTTCAGCAACTACGTGTTGGCTATTGGGGCGCTTCTTCATTTAAGCAGCAGTCCATATCTTCTGGGTTGCCATCCCCACGTCCAAAAGATGTCTCAGATGAAACCCAGCAACCCTCAGAAGCTTCTGGAAGGAGTTGGGTTCAGAGTATGTTTAGCAGAGATACAGCATCAAGAGCGAACTCGTTCAGTCGTGTTCGTAAGTGGGTTTCTGATAATGCTTCTTCAGGTATATACATGATTAACTCTCTCTCTTTGTAGTTGCCATTCTGGCTTGTTGTTGCCTAAGTTAATATCCTAAACTTGGCAAAACAGACATAACTGCTGCTGCACAGAAGAAAATTCAGACCAATGTACGTGTTCTGAAGGGTCACGGCGGTGCTGTCACTGCCTTGCACTCTGTGACAAGAAGGGAAGTCTGTGATCTTGTGGGCGATCGTGAGGATGCTGGGTTCTTTATCAGTGGCAGTACAGATTGTCTGGTCGGTATAAAATGCTTTTTTAAACGAATATTTATATGGTTATTTTTCATTCGTCTGTTTTTAACCATTTAGTTAAATTTCTTTGCACCTATAAATGTTATTGATATCTTCGTTGAGAACACACACCTTGATGACTTAAAGAGTGTTGTGTTCTATTAGGTCTAAACGATGACTGCATTCTCTATCTCTTAGGTCCAAAGATCATTACTTAGAGGGTCAAACGGTAGTTCATTCTTTTGCTATTATTGTTTATCTAGATAAGTGTATTATTTTGCTATTACTGTTAACATAGTTGTGGATATAGTAAATTGGAACATTTGGTCTTCTATACCAATTTAGAATTGGAACAATAATCCGTATGATGATTCGTTTCCATTGCAATGTGACAACTTGCTATACAGGTAGTCATTGATTGAAAAGTTTTCACTCAAGAGATGATGATCGCTCTCTCAAATAAGATAGTCTTTCATTGTTTCATTTCTTAGAATTCAGATAGAGGTTAATCTTAGTTTTCTGCTAATTCAGAATGAGTAACGACAACCTCGTATCCTCTTTTGATTGCTTCTTGAATTTGAGCAGGTTAAAATCTGGGATCCAAGTCTGCGTGGTTCTGAACTTCGAGCAACTCTGAAAGGCCATACTGGGTATACTCTATATCTTATTCGCCTTTATGCCTCTCGGGAGTTGTGGATTTTGAGTTAATTTGTCATATGTTGCGGTTTATTTAACAGCGCTTCCTTTCTTTTTTATTTTCAACTTTTGATGTAGAACCGTTCGTGCTATAAGCTCTGACAGAGGAAAGATAGTTTCAGGATCAGATGATCAATCTGTTATCGTATGGGACAAACAGACAACTCAGCTTCTAGAAGAACTGAAAGGCCACGATGCACAGGTTTCCTCTACACCCTTAGTGTTTTTCAGATATTAGGAAAAATTTCATCAGGAGAAAGTATTAATGGTCAACACAGAATAAACATAGACGTGGAGATAATTAACTAAACAGATAACTACCAATCATTGGAATCCCATTTGAAAAATGTTGGAGCCGCCACCACTAGCATCTGCAAAGTATTGACAATTGATCAACGACCATTTAAATTTGTAAAGTTAATATCATTGACCAACTATTAACTATCAATCAGTCATAAGGCACCAAAGAGGGAGCTTTATTAATAGTAACTTACCTTTTTCTGAATAAATGTATGCTACATCAAAAAATATTGTGCAGGTAAGTTGTGTCAAGATGCTTTCAGGCGAACGTGTCCTCACTGCTGCACATGATGGAACAGTTAAGATGTGGGATGTTCGAACCGATATGTGTGTTGCAACTGTTGGCCGATGCTCAAGTGCCATTCTTTCGATTGAATATGATGACTCCACAGGAATCTTGGCTGCTGCTGGCAGAGATACGTATGTATGCTATAGCACCCATAAGTAACATATGGAGTTTCTGTATTGAATGTCACTTACGTATTCTGCTATTTTGATTGGATAATAATCAGGATCGCGAATATATGGGATATCCGTTCAGGAAAGCAGATGCATAAACTGAAAGGGCATACAAAATGGATACGGTGAGCAGAGAGCCTCACGATGATCTCTTCAACATGTTTCATTTGTTATGATCTTATATAAATTCATTTGTTGTTACTTTGTAAAATATTGTAGGATATTATAGTATTTCAGATCTAAGACTTGTTTGATCAAAATCGTATCAATTCTGCAGATCCATTCGAATGGTCGAAGATACGTTGATTACTGGCAGCGATGACTGGACAGCAAGAGTGTGGTCAGTCTCCAGAGGATCATGCGATGCTGTTTTGGCATGCCATGCTGGGCCAGTACAATCTGTTGAATACTCCACATTGGACAAAGGAATAATCACAGGTCCTACGATGATTTCAACTAGACCAATTCTCAAAAGCAGTGATTTCGCAAATAACATCAAGGCTTAACGTAGTGCATTGCTCTCTTTTTCTTGCAGGATCCGCTGATGGATTGCTCCGTTTTTGGGAGAATGATGACGGTAAGAAACTCATTATTATTAAACCTCGACTCTGACCTGAACCCACTTCGCTTAAATTTATGCAGCTGCTTCCTTAATACTTTGGTTTTCAGGGGGCATTAAATGCGTGAAGAACATAACGCTTCATAGTTCTTCTATACTATCGATCAACGCTGGTGAACATTGGTTAGGCATTGGAGCAGCAGATAACTCAATGTCTCTATTCCATCGTCCTTCTAACGCCGGAACCAAAGTCTCCGGCTGGCAACTTTATAGAGTACCACAACGAACAGCCGCCGTGGTACGATCCTCTTTTCATATTAGTTGAAATTTACTTTACTTTTTTACTTTTTCGTTGTTGTATCACTGTGTGTTTAGTGAGACTGAATCGAATTTTGTGATTCAGGTGAGATGTGTTGCGTCAGATCTCGAGAGGAAACGGATATGTAGCGGTGGCCGGAATGGAGTTCTCCGGCTGTGGGATGCGACCATCAACATCTGATTTGTCTGCAATAACTTTTGTCTATTTCTGTGTATCTTTTAACTTCTTGTATTTGTTGTCATCTTATCTGTTTGCTTATGCTCTTTGAGGTTTGCATTTAAAGAAAATTTTGATTTTTTCTTTCTTTCTTTCTGTATACATTTGTTTTATTATTATTTTTTTTATATATATATGATTTCTCAGTGATTCTTGTTTCGATCGATCTATTAATAAACTCTATCGTTTTCGAAATCTATGAAATGTGATTCGGTTAAAAGTACGAACATGTGAAATTACGATATAATTGAGCTGATCATTAACAAAAAAAAAAATGAAAATCTTCCGTAGACATTTTACATTTACTTTTCTTGACTGATCGTTACTCAAAATCGTGATAATTAACTTATTGTAAGGTGTAATTATTTTCTTGTGGAAAAGAGATAAATTGAGTCGAAGCTGAGGAATTTGTCTTTTGATGAGTTTAACGGTTTACCTACAAGTAAAATATAATATAAAATTATGAACGAAAACAATTATTTTTGGAATTTTAAAAGAATATCACATCACACTAATATGATAATTTTAAGAAATTGTAGCAATATGGCATAAGATTAGTTCATGCCCACCCACGAAAACGAAGCCTTGTTGACATTAATACAAAGAAAAAGAAATAGCATTTAGAGGAATTCCATAAAATACCACATTTTTAAGTTTGTGTTCCAAAAATACCACAACAACTTTATTTTTCTTTAAATAACACAATTAGTTTATTGTTTCAAAAATACCACAAAACTAAAACTAATTTTTAAGAGTTTAGAATTTAATTTTTTTTGTTTGGATTCACTAATTTAGATTTAGGGTATAGTTTTGAGGGATTAGGGTTTAGTTTTGAAGGTTTAGGGTGTAGTTTTGAAGGTTTAAAGTTAAATTTAAGTTTTGTGGTATTTTTGGAAATTAAAACTAAGAGTGATATTTTTGAAAAAATAAACTTGTTGTGGTATTTTTGTAACACAAACTTAAAAATATGGTATTTTTGAGAATTGCCCTAGCATTTATTATAATATTAAATATCATGTTGGTGTAATTAGAAAACTCATCTAAATCAACCCATCATTCGTTGACGCGTGGGAGGAGCCATCGTCTGTTGTTGCCGAGCAATCCGCTGCCTTTGCACATTCCCACTCCATCCTAATTACACCAACATATTAACTAAGTCAATCAAACATTAATAGACAAAAAAACAATATTTGAAACATTCAAAGTTAATATTATTTGAGAGAGAACTAAGAGATGGTCAACATTTACCAATGGAAGGATCAAGGCCACGATTGTAGAGCTCACGATATTCTTGACAAAGTGCACAATATTCACAGAAGCAATGAGTGATCCAATCTGGAGCTGGAGCATCCGGTAACCCGAATTTACCTCGGATCTTCGCCCGGTATGTGCATGAGTAAACACACGGTATCAAAAAAAAACAAAATATCAATACGTACAACATTCCAGCCATCCCACAACCTGCATAGGTGATTAGTAAAAACTTGATTATTGATTCCTTAATCTCGAATATTACCAAATCATATATAATCTACATATGTGCATGCTACATCGATATACATGTATATATATATACTTACTTGTCGCGCCTTCATCAGTAACTTCTGCGATCTGTCCGAACGTGATGAATGGGCAGCAACATGTGATGATTGCTGATCCGAAAACACACAACAAAAACATCTAAACCATTATGTAACAATGGACGGACCAAATAAAAACAAAATAAATTGAAATTTTTTTCGTATCTAACCATTTTCGCAATCGTCCATGCAATCACATAGCCCTGTAGTCCAATTCGATAGCTGGTTCACAATGACCGGTCGGGTCATAACGACCGGTCGGGCCATTTGTACTCCATAAGGTTGATTACCTGTTGGACCGGCATTGATATACGTAGGTACTCCGCTTGGTTGGTTAACCATTCCACCATTGTTGGGATATTTCTGCTCGGTTTCGACCATTTGCTTTTCGTGAACCGGTTGTTCAGGTGCAGGTTGTGGATGAAACATAGGATTATTGTTAATTCTCGGACTCAGACTTTGATCTGGCCGACCCATTTGTAAACCTAAGAGTAGGGTTCAATCAGAATAAACGTTTGTTTTTTTTCTTTCTCTTCTTCTTTTGTATTATGAACAAAAAATAGAAAGAAGGTTTGGTTTATATAAAGGTCGATTCTATGATTAAATAAAAAAATTTGACCAAAAAAGGGTTCGATTTCATGCAAGTTGAACTAGTCTGAATTTTTTTTTGTTTGAGAAAACTAGTCTGAAATTTTCGTTCCATCTTGCAGTTATTTTTTATAATACAACATGACAATGTTGCATATAAATAAATATTCGTTCTTATTAATATTTTGGTTCGTTTATTCTTTTTAATGGAACTAGCTCTACTGTCACGATTCTTTTGAATATGGACTTATGAGTGTACAAATTTTTTTATTGAAGTTTAAAAATATTCTTGAGATCTTTTTTAGCCAAAAAAAAATATATATTCTTGAGATCATGCACCGCTATTTACGAAGAAGAAGAAAATGGGCAATGCATAAAGCCTTTTCGAGTAAATTTGTTACGATTATATTACGAAAATCGGAATTTGTTACAAAACGAATTTCATTTTATTTTTGGCAGTTCTGTTGCAAAACTAGGAATCCCAACCTTGGGATCAAGTCTTTATCCGTTGGACATCCCTCTCTCTTTTCTCTTTGATGATGAGTATCCAACTTCGAGGTACCACGTCATCTTCAATTCAGACCCCTTTAAGTTTTCCGCCATAGTTGTGTTACGTAGTGTACTTCTTAGTGTGATTTAGATAAGGTTCTTTCACTCTATATCTTGTTCCTGACATTATTGTCTTCTTTTGAGGACTCTATCTAGGTGTTTTAGACTTCCAAAGTCTCTCATCAAGTCCACATTTCATAAAAAGAGAGAGTGGTAAAGATTATTTAATCTATCACTAGCTCTTCATCCTTTTAAGCCTTGAAATAAGTTTGATGACAAGATATATATGATATATGGAAGAGTTTTGGCTTGAGAAAGAGTTCTAACTCTTTTGGTCGTCACTCAACATTCATTCTCAAGTTTGGAACATTTATGTTCTTACATACATGTATATGAAGATCTAGGTGAGATTATTATGTTATGAATTTATGATGATAGAAACCTTAACCTTCTTTTCTCTAGGCGAGATCCAAAAAAGTCTCACATTAAGTTTCTCTCTCTTAGTGATGGATTGTTGTGTTTCAAGTGTACCCAAGACGGAATATACAAATTTTTTAGTCATGCCCACTCATGAAGGCATGAACACGAAGCCTGGTTGACATTTATTTTTTTGGTCGTAAAATAAATAAGTACAGAGAAAACAAATTAACACACACAAATAAATAGCATTATTGAAGAGAATTATATTCAAGAAAGAAAAGAAATATCCAAGTTAACCCATTCGTTGACCCATGGGAGGAGCCATCATCTCTTGTTGCTGCCCCATCCGATGCTTTTGCACATTCCCACTCCATCCTAATTACACCAAGATATTAACCAAGTCAATCAAACAGTAACAAACACAAAATTCATCAATTATTATAATTAAAAATAAGAAAAATGTTTTAATTCGAGAGAAGATCTAGTTGATTACCAATGGCAGGATCAAGGCCACGGTTCTTAAGCTCACGATATTCTTGGCAAAGTGCACAACATTCACAGAAGCAATGAGTGATCCAATCTGGAGCTGGAGCATCCGGTAACCCGAATTTGCTTCGGATCTTGGCCCGGTATGAGCATGAGTAAACACTGGGTATCCCAAACAGACAACATATCAATCCGTACAACATTCCACCCGTCCCACAACCTGCATATAAAAACTTGTGATTATTTGATTCCTTAATCTTGAATATTACCAAATCATAATATATGCATGCTACATCGATATACTTACTTGTCGCGCCTTCATCGATAACTTCTGCGATCTGTCCGAACGTGACGAATGGGAAGCAACATGTGATGATTGCTGATCCAAAAATACACAACAAAGACATCAAAATCATTATGTAACAATGGACGGACGAAATAAAAACAAAATAAATTGAAAAGTTTTTCGTATCATATCTAACCATTTTCGCCATCGTTCATGCAATCAAATAGCCCTGAAGTCCAGTTCGATGGTTGGTTCATAATGACCGGTCGGGCCATTTGTACTCCATAAGGTTGGTTAGTACCTGTTGGACCAGCATTGATATACGTAGGTTGAGCCGGTCTGCCCATTTTCGGTACTCTGCTTGGTTGGTTAACCATTCCACCATTGTTGGGATATTTCTGCTCGGTTTCGACCATTTGTTTTTCGTAAACTGGTGGTTCAGGTGCAGGTTGTGGATGAAACATTGGATTAAAGTTGTTGTTCATCCTCGGACTCGGACTTGGACTTTGATCTGGTCGACCCATTTGTAAACCGAAGAGTAGATTTGAGAATAAAAATGTTGTTTTCTTTCTTTCTTTCTTTTTTTCTTTTTTTGAGTTGTGAACAAAAATTAGAATGAAAGTTTGGTTTATATAAAGATAGATTCTATGATTAAAAAATATATATATAGATATTGACCCAAAAAAACAGGTCGATTTTCATGCAAGTTGAACTAGTTTGAAATTTTCGTTCTCTCTTTGCACAATACAACATGACAATGTTGCATATAAATATATATTCGTTCTTATTAATAGTTTGGTTCGTTTATTCTTATTAATGGAACTAGCTCTACTGTCACGATTCTTTTGAACATGGACCTATGAGTGTACAGATTTTTGTTTTTTTATTGAAGTTCAAAAATATTCTTGAGATCATGCACCACTATTTACGAAGAAATTGGGCAATGGGCAATGCATTAATATTAAACCAAAGACTTTTCGAGCAATTTGTGACATTTTTATTACGAAATTCGGAATTTTTTTTTTTTTTTTTTATAACTCAGAGGTAAATCTCAGGCTTATGGAGGGGTCCAGACTAATCTCTTAGGGGAGGTGCAGCCCACGGATAGACCCTTTCTCCGGATATGCAAATGAGCCCGAAAACAGGGGTCCATATCCGTGTGGGTGTCCAGAAACAATGTGTTGTAGTTTCACGCAGCAGGTGGATCGAACCTGAAACGTGTTGGCGTCCCAGGCCCGTCCCCTTACCACCTGACCACAAGGTTCTGGACAATTCGGAATTTGTTACAAAACGAATTTCAAATTTTGTTTTTTAAACTATATCGCTATTTGCAACAGAACTGCCAAAAATAACTCGTAGATTTTCCTTGAATTTATTCGTCTCAGTGCGATGAATTTCATTTTATTATTGCTATGACATATTTTGAACTGAATTCAAATATTAATTTGAATACTATTATTTTTGCTGATATTTTAAAATAAAACTTTTCTTTGACGTGTTATTTACACATAATGACATTGTAATTTGTTAAAGAAATTTAAATTCATTAAGGATAGTTTTGGATTAAGCAATTATCATTAAACAATCGGGTCGGGTCAAATTATAGATCCGTGTAAAATTAAACAATTGGGTCGGATTTAATTTTAGATAAATATTTATATAAAAATCAAAATCGTTATCCCATAAGGCCATAACAACGTATATTTAATCATACAGATTTAGAATATTCTAACAATCAAAAATCGTTTCTAAATTAAATCCATAATTAAATCTTTTTTAAGATCTTCTTTCCCAAATTGCTAATTTACTCATAATTGAAAATCTACAAAATCTTATTTAATTATAAATCTCTATTATAAATCCCTACAATTACGAGTATATTCTAACAAAAGGCATATTCCATATAGTTTATAGAGTTACTAGCTTCTTCTTTTTTTTGCTAAATATATTTCCTAACTTGATCACCAAAATATTTACAAGAATATATTCAAAAGATTTCCTATCCAACTAACCCTAATCTTGTTGTAATATATATCTCGTTCAAAAAAGAATAGTCGATCTTGGTTAACCTTAGAGAAAACTATAATTAATGAATGGTCGAGATTGATTTGTTTACAGGATTAAGTCATAATGCGGTTTTGCGCGCAATTTTATGTTTAAAGCAATGTTTTCAAACCCGACTCGAACCCGTGGTTGGACAGGTAAACCCGACGATCCGGTCACTAATCCGGTTCGGATTCGATGTTAAAATTGACTAATTATAAATCCGCTATAACCTGAAAAAAAACCCAGTAAAACCGGTATGGACCCACGATCCAGTATTACTGGTTGTACCGATTGTGTTTTAAAATATTGATTAAATTTCTGAATATTATTTTTATTATATAGTTTTTATTTTTTAATGGTAAGCATTTAAGTATTTAAATGATTAAACCACAAAGATAAATCCAATTAAAAAATTAATAATGATAAACGCAATTGAAACAATAAAAATAGAATTATTGTAAATTTTACTTGAAAACCGAAAAAACAATTATGATTTACGGTTTTTAACCAAGTCAAATCATTTATTTCGTGTATGGTTGGTTAGGTTTTTATGATTAAATTTTTTTTGTCCACCCTTTATTATTAGTTTATTTTTTGTCATTATATTTTTTTTTGTTTAATTTGGATTTAAATATTCAATTATTTTATGATTATTGCTAAACATAATATTATTAAAACATAGATTACAAGTTTTTATTTTTTATTTAGAAAATTAACACATTATATATGATATATAAAAATTTATTAATCTATTAACCCACGGTTCATCCGCGATTGATCCAATGACTCGATGACTCGGAAGATAGTCCGGTTTGCTGTCCGGATCGGGTTTAAAATCATTGGCTTAAAGTGGTTCATTTTAATTAATCATTCGATTAGAATTTAGCAGTGTTCTAAAATACGGTTTGTACGCCCGTATATACAGTGTATATACGGTATACAGTCTCTTACCGTATTGTTTTTAGGCTATACAGTTGTCTTATACGGTGGGTTACAAAACGACCATATATACGGTGTATATACAGCGTATATAGGGTGTCGTATATACAGTAACGTTTTTTATAAATAACAAAATAAAAAAATACAAAACTACGTAGTTTTAATTTAACCAATACTAACCCTAAAAAGTAACTTCGAGAATTTCTTTATAGTTTACTTTCTCCCAAATCTCTAGTTGTTATTAAGATTAAGAATTTAGTTGTTATTTTTCTATGATTAATATGATACATATTTTTTCCTTATTAGTTATGATTTATTTATATTTTTTTATATTTGGTTATTTGATTTAGATTTTAAACTATTATTTCAATCCTGATTAATTATTTTAAATTTTTTTTGTGGTACTCATATATATTAATTTTATTAATAATTATCATAAATATAATTTTTTGTTCACTTTTACTATAAGATTGTGTTTATATATGTATATATTTACAAATTATTATATTTATCTTTTTTTTTAAAAACAAATATCAACTGTATAATATCCGCTTATATAGGTCTATACGCTATACGGTGCTCTGTCGTACGTCTAGCGTATAACGTATTTTAAAACACTGAAATTTAGAAGTGTGGAAAGCTGTGAAATAGGGTTTTCCAAGAATTAGTTAGACGACCGGTAATCAATAAACCGGTCCCAAAAATAATATTCTGAAAAAAAAAATAATACACACAAATAAATACCATTATTAAAGAAAACCAAAAAAAAAAATCAAAGTCAACCCATCATTCGTTGACCCATGGGAGGAGCCATCATCTCTTGTTGCTGACCCATCCGCTGCTTTTGCACATTCCCACTCCATCCTAATTACACCAAGATATTAACTAAGTCAATCAAACATTAACAAACAAACAAAATCAATTATTATAACTAAAAATAAGAAAAATGTTTTGAAGTTGGAATATTCCAGAGAGAAGAGCTAGTTGATTACCAATGGCAGGATCAAGGCCACGGTTCTTAAGCTCACGATATTCTTGGCAAAGTGCACAACATTCACAAAAGCAATGAGTGATACAATCTGGAGCCGGAGCATCCGGTAACCCGAATTTGTTTCGGATTTTGGCCCGGAATGTACATGAGTAAACACACGGTATCCCTAACAGACAACATATCAATCCATACAACATTCCACCCGTCCCACAACCTGCAGATATATATATGGTATTGATTGGTAATGTTACAAAATCACATAATCTTGAAAATGAAATTAAATATGCGAAATAAAATGATACGATTTTGCAAGAATTTGTGATTAGTAATATCCCGATTCCTGATTCCATAGTCTCGCAGGTTTATATGAATGCATGCATGCTACATTGATATACATGTACATTGCTAATATGTATATATATATATAGATGCATATATATTACCGGTCGCGCCTTCATCGATAACCTCTGCGATCTGTCCAAATGTGATGAACGGGAAGCAACATGTGATGAGAGCTGATCCGAAAAGACAACAAAGGCGTCAAAAATATTATGTAACAATGAAGCAACCAATAAGATAAAGTTAGAGGTGTGCAAAGAAAATGAATTGCCTGATTTTTATATTAATTAATTCGAACAGTAGAACTTTTTTGCAATCGAACCGAGTAAACCGGAATTCATAAAAGTAGTTTTGTTAAATAAGATTCATAAAATATTAAACCGAACCAACAAACCGAATATTAAAAAAAAAACCTATATATATATATCTACCCATAGATAAAATAATTGACAAGTTTGTAAATTTCTAACCATTTTCTCCGTCGTTCATACAATCAAAAAGTCCTGAAGTCCAGTTGGATGGTTGGTTACTGGCCGCTCCGTTCAATGCTACTCCGTTTGGTTGTTCAGGTGCAACCTGTGCATGAAACATTGGCTTTTCGTCTGGTCGACCCATTTCTTAACCGAAGATAATTGAAAATAAAAAGTTTTTTCTTTCTTTATTTTTCTTCTTTTATTGTATTGTGATAAAACATCAGAATGTGAGGTTTGGTTTATATGAAGGTCGATTCTATGCAACTTGGACTAGTTTGAAATTTTTGTCACATCTTGCACTTTTTTTTTTACATCTTTCACTTTTTTTAATCCTACAACATGACAATGTTGCACATAAAATATTTAGTTATAATTAATATTTCAGTTTGTTTATTCTTACTAATGAAACTAGCTCTACTGTCACGACTATTTCAATTAATAAATATGCGCAAGACGGCAAGAGTTAACATTCACCACCATTTACGTAGAGAATGGGCCTATATAAATAGCCAAAGTCCTTTCGAGTAAATTTGTCGCATTTTTTATTACGAAATTCAGAATTTGTTACAAACGGAATAACCTTGCTAAAAGATTAACTCTATGTCTCTATCGCTATTTGCAGCAGAACTGTAAAAAATAGCTCGTACACTGTCTGGATTTATTCGTTCCAGTGCGATGAATCTCATTTTATTATTGCTACTGCATATTGAAATGAATTTGTTTTCACATACTAGTCAAATGTGCGTCCAATAAAAACCATATCTGATTTCGACATCCACGGTTGTTATATTAAGCTTATTATAACTTTTTTTTTTGTCCAACTACATACTTATAACTTGGTTTATGAATATCAATTTTGCGAATGGAATATTAGTAATGAAAGAATTCCCCTCATTAGCAGTGTATGAGTATGAATATCGGCATTAATCATGTTAATTGGAACAATTAATTGGGTGAATAATATAATCCTTAACTGAAGAAGTTTGCTTTGCTTGTATATCAATAAGTTGAGAATATCTTTGACAAAGATTGAAGCGGATTATCTATATCCGCAACAATAAAAAAAATTACTTGTATCACAAAACTAAACTAAATGTAGTTGAAAATTAACCAATCACAAAGACAAGAGAAATTTCCGCCCATTTTTATCACACATACAATTTAAACAAGAGAAATTTTCTACTTTTATTACTAGTGAGGAAAATTTTCCTCTATCCGTCACTTTTCCATTCTTTTCTTTCTCGTTCATCTTAATTCCTTTATTGTCCACCACTCATAGCCTAAACTTCAATTAAACAAAAGCGATTGGCTTTGGAATTTTGTTGACTTATATTGGTGGGAACTTAAAAAAATTATAATCTATAAATGAAAAAGCAAAAACTTATAATTCTATTGACTTGGAAAAATTATTGCTATTTGATAATGGTAAACATGATTGTGCACGCACATGGTTTTCTTTCTTTGGCTTAAAAGACTTTGACTTGTGCTAATGAGTAAATGATTGACGCAATGAAGGAACCAATCGACGACTTCTGTTGGCCAGTAAATTTAAAACATATGATGTTATATAGATAAAACTGGTTAATAAACCATCGAGTCGTTGTAGTATAGTGGTAAGTATTCCCGCCTGTCACGCGGGTGACCCGGGTTCGATGCCCGGCAACGGCGTTATTTTTTCATATTTTGTCAATTTTCTGTAATAGCTGAAATAATCGTGGGCTGAATTGGCCTAGTATTGGGCCCGGATAGGCCCACACGCCTTGTTCAAGTTAAATAAACTTTGAGATTACTTTCTCACTCCCTTCGCTACTCTTTTTCTGATACAGATATTTATTCCGTTGATTTGTTTCTGATTTATTTATCCTATGAAATAAATTGTTTCAGTTATGAAGTTGAATGCTATTCGATTGTTTTGTACGTTTTGGCTTCTTTTTCTGAGAAAAGAGCATTAGCTACGTATCAGTTATGTTGATTTCTTGATGCATAAACAAATGATGAGCACATTTTTCAAAAAAAAACAATATGATGAGCACAATAATTTTAGCATTCTGATATTATTGATCGTAAATCGTCTTACTGAGGTTAAAAGCAGCACTTGAATAGAAATACAGAGGTAAGTTAATTGCTTTTGTGTTCTGTCTTATTTTTGGAAGTGTGATCACAGCATGGCTTCTTTATAATTCTCTTTTCTTTTTGTTATATAGTTAGTATAATTCTCATCACCCATTACTTTACCATTATTATTTTCTTTCTTTTTTTTCGGTAAACGCCATTATTATTTTCTTGCAAGATTTTATACAAGTTCTAAGTTTATATCAGTGTGGTTTATAATCTCTAGTTCTCTTCTAATCATATTGCTAGATTTTGTATTCCGTTTTTCCTGGAAGAAGAGATCCAGTTTGTGTGCTTCATTATGTCAATTTTCAGGTCCACACTACTTCGGGTATAAACTTGATACCATTTCCTCACATATATCACTTGTTTGTTTTCCTGGATTACCAAATCTCAATTTTGGCATCTATTTACAACATTTTTTTTTTTTTTTTTTTCGATAAAGGGTTTACTATTATTAATAGATTCAAATATAGGCCCAACTTACAATCACAACCCAAATCAAAACAGAAAAAACCATCTAAAACCTAAACCCAATCTGGAGTGGGCTTTTCTACAACAAAATTATATCCGAGCCCAAAAATGTGAAAAAAATCCTAGATGTCTAATGGAGAATCCACCATGCATCTGCAGCCGCCGTCGACTACGGCTTCGCCGGAATTTGCCTCCGGCGACCCGGCAGCGGCTCCGAAATAGTGAAAGGAGGCGAGCTCTTTCACCACCCACACCAGCTTCAAAAATCAGGCGGAGGACGCAACTGGTTGAAGATTTATTACCACGGCAGTTTACGACGGAACCGGGTAGGTTTCCGGCCACGACTTGGGGATGAGCCAAATCTCCTTCAGACTTGGTTTGGCGACGACCCAAGGATTCGGCGATCCCTGCATCTCCACCGTGGTCCGCCGCGTCGCTCCCCTCTAGAGATCTGACCCGAAGCCGAGGCCTCGAGATCCGATTTGTCTTTGCCGACGACATCCATGCCTTGCGCCGCGGTAGATCTGGCCTGATGCCACCACCGTAAAGCAGCTTCGTCTTCATGCGAGGCCGAGGTGAACCAGGAAGAGGAGAAGGCGGTGGTTCTGAAATGAAAAGGCGAGAGAGAAGTCAGGCGAGCTCGCCGGTGTTGAATCTCACCGACGAGCCCGGGGGCCGCGGTGCACGGAGGAGTAGACGAGTGGCCGGCGGATGTGGGACTCACCGCCGCTAACTCCACCGCAGGTCTTTAAGAGAGAGTCGGGTAGGAGAGAACGGAGGAGAGAGAAAGATGTTTGTTATTCCTCTTGCTTGGTGAAATTTTCTAGTCACCAGCTACTTCTTAGTATGTTTTGGTTCTTGTATATCTGCATACTTATCATCTTCACAATAAGTCTTAGGTCCAGGGAAAGAAAGAAAGATACTTCCATACAACTTTCTCTCTACCTATCTGATCATAAAACCAGAAATTTACTGAAAAAGTCATAGATTTTTGAAATGGAAGAAACAGATTCCTCTCCTGTACATTATTGCTCATCTCAGTCGCTTTGTTTTCTTTCTCTCTCGCTATTCAATTTGAGAATGTACACAAGCTTTCAGTACAATGTGGTCAGTTTTTTTACCAACTGTGTTGTGATGTCAGTGCATTGTCGACGGAGCTGGATGTTGTTGCGGTAATGGTGGCACCGGATAAGCCGGAACAGCATAAGGAGCAACTCCAAGATGATGATGAGCTCCCATTGGAGGTGGAAGCATCACAGGTGTTCCAACAGCTGAGCCCATATGATCAGGCGGTGCGATGATCGGTTGTCCCAATGGCGCACCACCATACATCCCTAATCCAGCCATTGTTACACCCAGATGATGTGGTTGCGGTTGCGGCTGCGCTTGTGGCTGAGCTGGTCTATGTTTAGCCACTTGTTGTTGTTTTTGTTGTCCTGTAACCGCAGGAGCTTGATTGTTCACAGTGGTGATATCATGTATGCTAGACCGTCTTCGATCCCGGTTCATCGAGTTGAGCCGGATAAAGTATTTCTGAGCATGACTTGCTACTTGTGTTGGAGTTCTTGTGATCACAAAGTTCCTTGAAATGCTTCTCCAATCACCTTTCCCAAATTTGTTCAAGCCCAAAAGAAACAACCTTTCAAGACAAACAAACAGAGAATTGAATAAAGGTACGATCTTTTTTTTTAAATTTCAAGTCTTTTAAGGATTGAGATTCTCGTTGACTATATATAGTCTCAATGGATTAGATAAGGAAGAAGAAGAAGAAGAAGAAACCGATGCTCTTCTTCTGTCCATGGAACTCCTTTTTTTCTCTCTTGCTCAGCTCTGGAACCACTTCTTCCTCCTCCTCCGCCGCCATTGGAGCTACTTATCCCGGAGATTCCATGATTTGGTTTCTTCTCCGATGATCCGCTTCCACCGGAGGAATGACAGTCTCTGTTCGCCGGAGAAGCGGCTGCTGCTTCGTCTACGGCGACGCCTTTTCTGTGATAGCGAGGTAAAGGAACTTGTCCATTCTCGATTGCCTTGACATCTTCTAAAAGGATTTGGTAATGTTTCTTTACTTCTTCTATGGATTTGGTTGGAACCATTGACGCCATTTTCCTCCATTGATCCTCTGTTATCTCTTCTTGTACACAATGCATCGCAATTGCGTTCTCGAATGCTTTCTCTTCTTCTCTGCTCCATGTCACCGCCACACTCTCCATTCGATCGCTTCAATCTCTCTCCTATCACCCTCTCTATCTCTCTCTATGTTTCTCTCTCCTCTCTTTCTCTTCTTTGGGTTAATCGTGTGGTGGGCATGATAGTGTTTGTGAAACGTATGTGAATGGGTCAGATTCTTTGTTTTGGGGTTTTGTGAAACTTTCTTTGTGTTAACTTGAGGTGCGCACGATAAGAGTGGACAGTGTGTATGCGCAGAGTAAGAGTAGACAGTGTGTATGCGCAGAGTAAGAGTAGACAGTGTGTATGCTTATAAGAAGGTGATGGGGACTTTATCGTAATTACAAGCATCAATCAGTTTGGGTTCGTTTTCTATTGTGTCACTACTCATAAGGAAACAGTAGGAACAAGATAAGATTCTTGTAGTTGACGATCGCTCTCACCTTTTTTTTTTCTTAAATTGATCCTAATTCTTTCTTTAGAGATTTGTAATTTCGGTTTATTTTTAAATCATAACCAATGCAAAACATTGGTCTAGTTGTTAAGCGTTTTGATTTGATTGTTAACCATCTAGTTCAAATATTTTTATTCTTTTAATATCCAATCGCTGATTTTTGTAAGCCCAAGTTAGGAATGAGCAGGCCCTTTGGCAGAAGTTTTTCGCAAACCCAACCATAAAGACATACCAACATTTTGTACCCCAAAAAGATGCAAAACAAACAAACAAAAACAAAATTCCGTATTTGATTTCAACTTCTTTTTTGTAGTCTGGTATATCATCATTAAAAAAAAATTGATCTAGATTACCACGTTAACAGAGTTACCCTTAAATACGAAATCACAAAAAAAAAAAGAGTATAAGTTATGAAAATCAAACACCAAACCTGATGTAAAAACTTTTAAACCCTTAACTGCTGAACTTTTAAACTTTTAAACCCCTTCCAGTAATCAATGATAATTCGGGCCTTTATTGGACACTTGAATATTTGGGCCGAGGCCCATTATTAGCCCGTATATGCATTAAATATTAATCAATCCCAAGATAAAAGCCCCGAATATATCATTGGTGTACAGCTGGGAAATGAATCACGTTTAACGTAATGTACGGAAGAAGAACTACAGAAGCTTTGTTATTTGTGGGTTTCAAATCTCAATTATGAAAAACAATTAAGTGTACAAATGCATAATCTAATATGAAAAAGAGGCATAAAGTTTGGGATATGAGAATATTAGAGTACAATTTAAGAAAATGTCCGCTGCAATGCGACATTTGCGTGTTTTCACATTCATGCGTACTATATTTATGCCATCAAATCTTATTTAAACATTTTGATTGTATGTTATGTAAAGATTGGAAAATACCAAATATTCAGAAGAGGTTTCAGCTATCTTTGATTCATTTGTTTCAAAGATATTTTTTTTTTTTTTGCTAAAATTTGTTTCAAAGATATTAATATATTATATCAGGAGAAAAACAAAATCAAACCAAACATAAATATATACCTTTTGTGATATATCACATCTTAATTTGAAGATTGTTTTCATTGGGAATTGATCATATGTATCTGAATATCGGAGTGTCCCACTTATTTCGAAAATGAATAATCTTAAACAAAATATTAGAATTCATATCGGACAAATAATTGAAAACAGTTAAAACCAAATCATAGAAATTTCGTAGTTACCATCAAACAACTGAAACCATATATAGTTCTCAACTTTTTTCCAATTAACCCATATCTAATGACCATAAAATATTTATGCTAGCTTTTCTTTACTAGGTAATTAGATATGGACTACCTTATAGAATATTAAAAGAAAAGCGAATGTAATATTAAAGTCATCATCAAGTCAACTACCACCGTGCATTATGGACGAATGTGCAATATTCAAAACTTCGAACTGCTCAAACTTATTTATACAGCTCAATTAATTCGAATCTAATTTATCCTATTTACTCCCTCTGTTTCACTTTAAGTGATGTTTAAGGATGTTACACACAAAT
>OVAY01001095.1:0-35982 GCA_900406395.1 Kernera saxatilis
TTTCTTATAATTTTAAATTTCTTATTATTATTTTATGCACAAAATGTAACAAAAAGTAAAATTTATCCGCTCTCTTTGCTATGATGAGCATTATTGTTAAAACATAAATTCATTTTGATAATTAGTGCTAGTCACATAAAATTAATTATCTATATGCTAATTAGATAGTAAGACGTTATCAATTTGTTGAATTTTGAATTTGTCAACTTTTTGAAAAATTCAAAGCATATTAAATTGTAGTTCAACAAGTTGTGTACTTGTAATGTATACTAATTAAAATATTGCAAGTTTGCTAATTAAAAATGTTTAGTCAACGGGGGCAGTAATGAACTCATAACGAGATTACCTACCGTGACCCTAACAAAAAGCTTAATCTGATCTGCAAAACCTCACGTTAAATATTGGCCGTTGATTCTATTTAACGAATTTTTCTTTTCACTTTCTCTGCATCCAATCAGAACTCAGCTGAGAGAAACGCGTCTCTCAGATTTCAATCCTCCACTTTCCCTTTTGTTTTTTTGTTTTTTTTCTTTCTTTCTCGTTATCGGATCAGAATAATTGGGAATTTGAGGTTTCTGGATTAGTGGATTCGATTTGATTTTTGTTTTTTTTTTTTAAATTTCTTGTTGAATTCGATTAAGGGATTTTCTGTTTATGTTAATCGTTCTCAAATTTTTAATTTTCCCGAGAAAATTTGAAATTCTCCCTTCGTCTACCGGAGAGAAAACGCTGCCACTTACTACGTAAGTATGTTATCTCAGTTTCTGATTTCATATTCGGATCTCGATCCGAGCGTTGACTTTTTCAATGGATGATTGTTAGAACTCTCTATCTTACAATCGGTTTCTGCTACATGGGAATTTCAGATTGATTCGGGTTTGTTAGATTTATTAGTTACTTTTTGTATGTACCAGGATCAAACTCAAAAACTCCGGAATTAATCACTAGCATCCTGCTTTCTAGCTTGATTGTGGGATCCAGAATTTTGGAGCGAAATCGGGGTCAATGGTTAGGGTTTATGAATGATCAGGTGGATTGTATTTGACATGAATTAGGAACAAAAGATCTCTATCATCTCCAGATTGTTTGAATTTGGGTCTACTTTCCATAGATTGATATCTCGTTGTTTGAGATTGCTTTCATCTGTCTATGGATACGACTCGTGGAGAGGCTAAAGAAGCTAATGGATGTGAGAATAAGGCTATTGTTAGTCTAAATAGCAGTGAAATTGAAGATCAAATTTCTGAGGAAGAAGAAAGTGAGTCACAGTGTTTGTTACCTCCAAGGAAAGGAGGGATGTCGAGAAGTACTGACAAGATTAAGAGGACTGTGCAGTGGAATGACAACAAAGGAGACAATCTTGCTGAGGTTTTAGTATACGAACCAAGGTAATTGATTATTAGAAACAAAATCTTGTAGATTTTTTTCGAAGTGTATTGTGATTCTGTTCTCGTTTATTTAGTTTGCCGCTGCATTTTTTTTTGAAGTGTATTGTGATTCTGTTCTCGTTTATTTGGTTTGCCTCTGCTACTCAAATGTTAATGGTTCCGCAAAGGCAGGATCAATATCATAAACCTTAGGTTAATATTGATTTGGCTGATATAGTGACATCGTGATTTTGGAATGGTGTTCTTGATTTTTGACTAGTGGTCTTTTTGTTTAGGAATGGTTTCAATAGAGAAATTTTTGTGGTTGCTAATCTGTTTCTCATGATTTGTCAGCGTTGACCTGGAACTCATTTCGCTTAGTGCTATTGTTGATGAGTCTATGAGAAACACTTAGGTTTGCCTTTGTAACATAGCTCATTGCTTAATTTTATTCGTATTCAAAAGAAAAAGCTGATTGCAAATTTAGCGTTTGTGCACTTATATGTGGCAACAGTTTAGTTCACTTACTGTCTGCATAAACAAATTTGTAGGCCTGTTTCACATCATTCTGGGGCTTTTGGAATCTGAATTTAGCAAAGAACCCTGGAGAATGAACTAGTTACCCCTTTTTCATTTGATGAACGATTGTAGAAGTTAGATTATTGGTGACTTCTTTTGCTGTTCCATATTGGTAGTTCCTCTGCTATAGGTCCAAATCCAATAGAGTGGTTATCTTCTCTTCAAGAACTTACTCTCTCTTACATTGTTGTTTGTTCCCTTGGAAATTGAAAACAATTACATTATTTCTTACTTCTGCCTCCATTTTATGCGTGCAGCGAAGTAAGCGATACAGATGACGATGATTCAGATTCCTGCATCTGCACAATTATGTAGTCCTCAAACCCGCAATCAACCACCAATAACATGGAGTTAACAATGAGCTCGTCCTTGTATCAGACTTCTTCTCAGCAATCAGTTTTTGTGAGGACAGACGAACCAACTTAAGCGAGTGGACATCACAATCATGGAAGTGTCTGATTTTGTGCTCAGGACTTCTGACAAGAAGCCAGTCCTAACGAGGGATGTAGACTCATAAACTGTATCCGATCGTCACATCTTAGTGACAGGAGTGAGTACATAGATTATAGATTACTGCTGTATTGTTCAATAGAGGCTGATCTTCAAACCAAAGATCTTTGAGTGATGTTTGATTTGACAGGTTTTGATAGTAAACTATGTATGTCTTTCTGCAACATACGCGCTTGTTAAATTGTAAGTACATGAAGCAGTTTAATCCTTCTTTCATCTTCTTCCAGTAGTTGTTCTCCTTACCAAATCATAATCAGACGCAAAAACGTTGAAAGATCACAACTTTATCAAGATTTAGTTGCAGAAACAACCAGTGGGAAAAATAAACCCGAAAAAGGGGAAACCGATACAAACCTCCATATCCTTACACACAGAAAGAATCAGAAATGCTACAAAAACAAACAACAAAACACACTGTTTTTCTTCTTCACAATTGTGAATCACTGCGAAACGTTTTACCTGTTCTCCATGTTGGTGATATCCACAAATGGGGAACTCTTCGACGAACCATTCCCATGAAAACTCTTTGGTGAGGCCAACCAATTGGAAAGGCTAGTATTGACGATTATCTCCTTCAGTAGCGGTTTTGCTTGATCATCGGTATCAGCTTCCACATTCTCCTTCATTAGCTGTTTAGTTCTCACTGGCTTTGCTTTAACCGCTTTCCACTGCGCAATATTCACCACTGGATTCAAAAGAGGAGTCACGTCCTGGTCCCCGTAAACCTCATCTTCTTCATCTTCATCATCAGCATCATCTTCATAGTCGTTTTCATCATCTGTGTAATAGTCTTCATCCTCCAAATCGCTCTCTCCATAACCCAATTCATCTTCATCTTCAAAACTATCCACGCAATTATGGTATCTATAGTTTGCAGGATACACAGATCTACTGCTCAGATCCTCTGGTTTCTTATCGACAACCGAAGATCCCTTGCTTATTTCTCCTTTTCCCTCTTCATCATCACTGCAATAATTCGCATATCTTGTTGGTAGAATTGGTTCATAGGTTTGTACATTCAAGTTGAATCTGACTCTCTTCCTCGTCTTCTTTGTCCCTTCCTCCTCCTCCACCTCACACCTGACACAAACCAGAAAACAGCCATTGTTAAATGATCATCGCTGTACATGTTTCTACAAGAGGTTTGCAGAAGATTTCAATCCAGGTCACGCACTGCTAAAACCGGGTTTCGGTTTGGCTTTCATAACCGGTTATCAGATTGGTGATCTCACAGCAAAAAGCATCAATTTTTAGAGTAAATCCAAATCCTTAATACATTATAAATGGAAGAAAAAGTGACCTGAGGTTCGAATTAGATATCTTTTCATGGTTATCAACAACAGTACTGAAATCTGTCGGATCTGAAGAATGTAGATGCTCATAGCTACAGAGTCTCTGCAAGAAAAAAAGTTAGGGTTCATATCAGAGTATTGAAAAACCTAAGCTTACAAGAGAGAGACAGAGAAACAAGAAAGAGTGTTCTTTTTATTTCTTGTGGAAAACTAAAAAAGCTTACTTGATCTCGAGGCAGGATTTTTCTGGTGGAATTTCTGCGTTTTTTGTTGGAAGAGAGACCGAAACAACCCATAAAACATCCCATTGGTGGTGATGTTTCTTCTGTTTCGGTTTTGGTTCTTGAGAGGAAGAAGAAGAGGAAGAGAGATGATTTTGTTTATTTATTTTTGCCTCGTTGATGCGTTTGAATAGAAATAGGAACGTTGGGATTTCGAAAAGAGAAAGTGACGGTGGGCTCACGGAGTTTATGCCGTCGTTTATTTTTATTCTTTATTTAAGAAGAAGAGACAAAAACAATTATTGCATCCCCTTTTTTGTGTTTTCCAAACCATATTTCAAATTTTTTTTTTGTTTTTTTGGTTTCCTGAAACCATATTTAAGTTTGTGTCGAATAATAACATTTATTTGTTTCTATGCATAACCAAAGATCATAGTGAAATTATTTACTGCTTCTTTCATGGTCCCAAAGAGCAGGTTGGAAAAAAACCAAAATTTATGAAGTGAATTGAGTTTGACAAAAAAATAAAAACGAAGTGAATTGAAAAGGATAATTTGTTTAGTAAGATCGTAGTATTGTTTTTTTTTTGGTTTTAATCCAGACTCAATAGTTTGTCTTGTGGGCTGTGGGCCTTGTGGCCCATTATAAGCAATTTTACAAAAGTGATAATTATGCTTTAGAGAGTTCGTAAAGACAAAATTTAGCCTACGTGGCTACGTTCATGTTTATGCCAATGTCAATTGCCTCTTCTTTCAACGTTCACATTCACGGTATGAGCACTCTACAATAATTTGCTTCTTTTTTTTTAAAATTGTTTTTAAAATTTGGATCGAATTCATACAAAAGCTAAACCACGTCTATATGATCTTTTGATTTGGTTGTCAAGTCAAGAAGATGTTTTGTTGACCAAATGCTTAAGTAATCATCTGACGGAGACCAGATTTTTCGAACCTCCAACAAATGTGAATCTCCGATGTAACGACTCGTAAAGACTGAAATAACTTTGCCGTCTTTTGTTTATCTTCTAAAACAACCCTTTCCAATATAACCAAGAATTTTATCACCATATATATCAAACATTTTTTTCTTTCTAAAATTACGAGGTCGTTGATCAGTGAACTTTTCATTCATGTTTGGACATATATCACGTGAGATCCACATTTTCGAACAAAATCTTCCGTACAAATTTAATGTAATATTTAGTTCGAAGTTTGAACCATCTCTAGCATGAGATATTAACCGTCTGATTTTGACCACTATATAACAGTACACCGTCCGATATTTTTTTTTCAATTATCGCATCACCCGAGTTTTTTTTTTGCCAATGCATCATCCGAGTTTGAAACTTTGAATCACCAAACCATGTAAAAAAATATAAAACTTTAGTATATTTTGTTTTTCTTATTAACCATAAGATTTGAAAATATATTTTTTATGGAATAAAATTTAGTATTAACCATTTTAAATCTCGAAATGGGCCTATTTTACGATTTGAAAAAAAAAAAAAAAGTAACTCTGAACTGAACAAAAAAAAAAACTGATATTGAAAAGTCTTTTTTTTTTTTTGGTTAAGTCGATCTCTTTCACAGTTTCATTCTCTTTAACCCAATTGGCCGCTACATTCCAAGTCTGTTTTTTTTCCTTCTCTCACCCGATTTCACAAACCCAAACCCTAATTTTATCGGGACACTGAAATTTTTACAGCTCCTTTCCTCTTCTTCACCGGGGGATTTGTCGGTGTTGAATCTAGGGTTTTTTCGGGTATAACGACGGTGGAGAGAGAAAGCGTAGCAATGGAATCAGATCAGGGAAAGCTGTTTATCGGCGGTATTTCATGGGACACCGACGAGAATCTGCTGAGAGAGTACTTCAGCAATTACGGAGAGGTTTTGCAGGTGACTGTTATGCGAGAGAAGGCTACAGGTCGGCCCAGGGGATTCGGCTTCGTGGCATTCTCGGATCCCGCTGTTATTGATAGGGTTCTTCAGGACAAGCACCATATCGATAATAGAGATGTAAGAAATTTCTTTAATTTACTCTTATTTTTGCTCTTGTTTCTGGAATGGTTTTCTAGCTTTTGAACCTTGATGCCGTTAGATTGCCATCTTAGCTTTGAGTAATTGCCACTCTCTCCTGATTAATTTGGCTGTAAAGTTTTATGCTTGAATCTTGTTGTCGAGGTTTTACTGTCATGTTTGATGGTTTAATTTCTGTAACATATTAGGTTGATGTGAAGAGAGCAATGTCTAGAGAAGAGCAGAATCCTGCTGGGAGATCAGGGAATTTTAATGCTTCTAGGAATTTTGATAGCGGCGCTAACGTCCGGACCAAGAAGATATTCGTAGGAGGTTTGCCTCCCGCATTAACATCAGACGATTTTCGGGCCTATTTTGAAACTTATGGTCCTGTGAGCGATGCAGTCATTATGATTGATCAGACAACACAACGCCCTCGAGGATTTGGGTTTGTTTCTTTTGACTCAGAAGATTCAGTTGACCATGTTTTGCACAAAACTTTCCACGATTTGAATGGTAAACAAGTAGAAGTTAAACGGGCTCTTCCGAAAGATGCTAATCCTGGAGTAGCCAGCGGTGGTGGTCGTGGCAGTGGTGGCTCTGGAGGTTTTCAGGTCTATGGTGGTTCTGGTGGAAGTGGCTATGAGGGTCGTGTTGATTCCAATAGATACATGCCGCCTCAAAACACTGGAAGTGGTTATGCCCCTTATGGTGCTTCTGGGTATGGTACCGGTTATAGTTATGGCAGCAACGGTGTAGGTTATGGTGGTTTTGGAGGGTATGGAAATCCAGCTGGTGCACCTTATGGGAATCCTGGTGTCCCTGGAGCTGGGTTTGGAAGTGGTCCAAGAAGTTCTTGGGGCGCGCAAGCACCATCAGGTTACGGTAATGTGGGATATGGAAATGCTGCTCCGTGGGGTGGTTCTGGTCCTGGTTCAGCAGTTATGGGTCAAGCAGGTGCATCTGCAGGTTATGGAAGTCAAGGATATGGCTATGGTGGAAATGATTCCAATTATGGGACTCCATCTGGTTATGGTGCAGTTGGTGGGCGGTCTGGGAGTATGCCTAACAGCCATGGCGGTGGCTATGCTGATGCTTCAGATGGCTCTGGAGGTTATGGGAATCACCAAGGGAACGGGCAAGCTGGTTATGGCGGAGGTTATGGAAGCGGTAGGCAAGCGCAACAACAGTGATTGAGGAATAAAGACGACTACGATGTGGTCTTATCCCTGACCTTGAAATCTCCTCTTTCCGCCTGAATGATGCCACTTCTGGGGCGGTTTGACCAGGAGGTCGACCTACGCTGGATTATCTCTTTTGTTAGTTTCTCAATAAGTTGTTTTCAGGCACTCTGGATGCTGAGTCGTACTTAGTATCTCCTATGAAGTTGTAGTTTTTTAAGTTTGCGTGTTTATTTATATTTGTCGCTTTCGAATGGTTTTCTTTCTCTATCCTAGTGTTTGTGTTTAACAATAACTCCTCCAGATTATCATAATTCATCTTTCTTTGTTGCATTCATTCTTTTGAATATTCCTTTCCAGATTCTTGCTTTGTATCTCTACTTTGTTTAGGTGCAGAGTTTCTGCTTGGTGGGATGGGATCAATGTTCTTCCCTTATCATCTATGCTCTTCCTCCTTCTATTACCTGGAAACGACTTAGATAAAAATATATACTTAGGATTACACAGAGCTTTTCTTCTCCTTGTGGGCACACAGAGCAACAAAAAAGGAGAGCAATCATGTAACTAAATCACAGTAGCTTCTCAAGACCATATTGAATTTGTTAAATTCTACAGGTGCAAAAGTGGATAACTCACAACATATCGAATTTGCAACTGTTTGATCATAAAAATCGATCCGGAATTCAGTATAAAAATTGCTGGTCAATGTTGACAATTGATGCAATATGATTTAGGGTTAAGTTTTTAGATTAACAATTTAGGGTTAAGTTTAAAGATATTGCTAGTCTAATTGTGGATAATTTATGAGCATTGACATGTGAGCAAGATATAAGTTTTGTATCATGATGTATCATGATATAAGTTAAAAATCCTCAGTGAAACCTTTTCTTATTCATGTGTTTGCAATATCATTTTTTTCATAACATGAAGAGATTTTATCATGAGCCAATATCTAATAAAATGAAAAATTTCGAGTGGGCAAAAGAAAATGAAATTTGTTGGTTTGTTAAATTTTTATTCAATCTTGGTAGATTCATTGTTTCTTTAGTCATAAATTGAGCGTAATGATTTTTTTGAGAAACAAAAAAGAAAAATTTAAGAGTTACTTTAAAAGAAATCTTTCTAAAAAATCTGTGTATCACGCTGTCAACTATCTAGTACAAATATATGATTTACAGAAGAGATTTGGATGGAAATATTAGCTAGAAATAGAAGATTTGCTAATTATATGGTAATATTTTGTGTGTTTTCCTAATTTTACTCATATCCTCTCTCATTCCTCAAGCACAGAAATTTGTGCTGTAGATTACCTTTTTCCAACTCGTATCCTTCCTCTTCCACCTCCTCAATTTCTCTCTTCCTCTTGTTTTTTGTTTGTTTGTTTAAGTGTTTTTGCCTTATTTTAAACAAGAAATGTCATCTCTCTCCCTCTTTCCTCTCTCATTGGACAATCTGATTCCATAAATCCAGTCCAAAATTTCCCCTCCACCCTCTCCTCCTCCGCCATGACTCATCATCACCGGCGTGAGTCCTTCTCGGTAACTGTCTCTAACATGGGAGGTGGTTCCGCGGTGGTTTGTCCTAATACCGACCTTCTCTGGCCATTCGGGAAGCTTGAAGGGCTTGATCGGGATGATATCCGTGAGACGGCTTACGAGATCTTCTTCACGGCTTGCCGGTCATCACCGGGTTTTGGAGGTAGGACTGCTCTCACGTTCTACTCTACGCACAACAACAATGATCATCATGGGGAAGGAGGAGGAGGAGGAACCGGATCCGGCAGCTCACCTGGTGTTGGCTCTGGCTCTGGTTCTGGGTCTGGGTTTGGGTTTTCGGGGAGGAAAGAGGTGGTGACAACCCCGACAAGCCGGGTGAAACGGGCTTTAGGGTTGAAGATGCTTAAAAGGTCTCCTTCTAGGCGAATGTCTACAATAGGAGCGGCTGGAGGATCCGGGACAACTTCACTGTCCCCTGGTGGCGGAATGAGTAGTAGCTCAGGGCATATTAGCCCTGGAGCCGGATTCTTGACGGTCCAGCCTTCTCGGCCTAGAAGACCGTTAACTTCGGCGGAGATCATGAGGCAACAAATGAGGGTGACAGAACAGAGTGATAGCCGGCTTCGAAAAACCCTATTGAGAACGCTTGTTGGCCAAGTAAGTTGATCTTTTCACTTTGCTTCTTCTACACGTTAGTGAAAGAACGTTAAAAGGCCTTAACAATAACTTAGATTGGTTTTTTTCACCAGACGGGTCGACGAGCAGAGACGATAATATTGCCGTTAGAGCTTCTCCGACACTTAAAGACATCAGAGTTCGGCGATGTACACGAGTACCAGTTATGGCAACGAAGACAGCTCAAAGTCCTTGAAGCCGGTCTGCTCCTTCACCCATCGATTCCTCTAGACAAAACCAACAACTACGCAATGCGTTTAAGGGAAATTGTTAGACAGAGCGAGAACAAACCTATTGACACAAGCAAAAACTCAGACACAATGAGAACACTCTGCAACGTGGTCGTGTCTTTATCTTGGCGCGGCACTAATGGAAACCCGACCGATGTTTGTCATTGGGCTGATGGTTACCCTCTCAACATTCATCTTTATGTAGCATTGTTGCAGTCGATATTCGATGTTAGGGACGAGACGTTGGTGCTCGATGAGATCGATGAGCTTTTAGAGCTAATGAAGAAAACTTGGTCGACACTAGGGATCACAAGACCGGTGCATAATCTATGTTTCACTTGGGTTTTGTTTCATCAATACGTCGTGACGTCACAGATGGAACCAGACTTGCTCGGTGCATCCCATGCTATGCTGGCTGAAGTTGCTAATGATGCTAAAAAACTTGACCGTGAAGCTCTCTATGTAAAACTATTGACATCAACATTGGCCTCTATGCAAGGATGGACTGAGAAAAGGTATTTTCATTTCTTGCTATATATATCCAATGAAAATTACGGTTTTAATTAAAATGTTTGAAATCTAAGCGTGATTGAAATTATTTTAGGTTGTTGAGCTACCATGATTATTTCCAAAGAGGAAATGTGGGATTGATAGAGAATCTTCTCCCATTGGCGTTATCATCATCAAGAATCTTGGGAGAGGATGTGACAATTTCTCAAGGGAAAGGACAAGAAAAAGGCGATGTGAAATTGATCGATTATTCAGGAGATCGCGTCGATTATTACATACGAGCGTCTATTAAAAACGCATTTTCTAAGGTATATTCAACTTAAAAAACCAAAGTTTTACTTGTGGTTTTCTTTGATTGATGTTCTTTAAGGTTATGAAATCTTTTTTTGCAGGTGATAGAGAACACAAAAGCTAAGATCGCAGCTACAGAGGAAGGAGAAGAAGCGGCTGCAACACTATTGCAGCTAGCTAAGGAAACAGAGGAGTTAGCGTTAAGAGAACGCGAATGTTTCAGTCCCATACTCAAGAGATGGCACTCAGTTGCTGCCGGTGTTGCCTCGGTGTCGCTTCATCAGTGCTACGGCTCGATCTTGATGCAGTATTTGGCAGGAAGATCGTTTATCTCGAGAGATACTGTTGAGGTTTTGCTAACCGCAGGGAAGCTCGAGAAGGTTTTGGTGCAGATGGTGGCTGAAGATTCGGAAGAATGCGATGACGGTGGAAAAGGGCTGGTTCGAGAGATGGTTCCTTATGAAGTTGATTCGATTATATTGCGGCTTTTAAGACAATGGATCGAAGAGAAGCTTAAGAGAGTTCAAGAGTGTTTGTTTAGAGCAAAAGAAACTGAAGTAAGTCCTAGAGATTTTACTTGCAATCCAATAAGCGTTACACTCATGTCGTTTTTAACTTACATTGAGTGTTTGCATTCTTTCTTTGTAGACATGGAACCCGAAATCCAAATCAGAACCTTATGCACAATCTGCAGGAGAATTGATGAAGCTAGCGAAAGATATAATCGATGAGTTTTTCGAAATCCCGATCGGGATTACAGAGGATCTGGTTCATGATCTTGCTGAAGGATTAGAACAACTTTTCCAAGAATACACTACCTTCGTTGCATCTTGTGGTAAGCGTAAAATCAAAACCCGTCTTTTAAAAAACACTGCGATAATCTAATTTGATTCTCTCTAACTCTCTGGTTTTTTCAGGATCGAGACAAAGTTACATTCCTACATTACCTCCTCTTACAAGATGCAACAGAGATTCAAGATTCGTCAAACTATGGAAGAGAGCTACGCCGTGTACCGCCTCTGGAGAAGACTTCCGCCACATTGCACCCGCGATTTCTGACGGCCACCATCCGCGACCGTCCACAAGCCGCGGGACGCAGCGACTTTACATTCGCCTCAACACATTGCATTTTCTAAGCTCTCATATCCATTCATTGAACAAAACACTCTCTTTAAACCCGAGGGTGCTTCCCGCAACCCGAAAACGTTACCGACATCGAAACAACAATTCCTCTTCTTACTTCGATTTCACCTACGCCGGAATCGAATCCGCTTGCCAGCACGTTTCAGAAGTCGCGGCTTACCGACTGATTTTCCTCGACTCAAACTCTGTTTTCTACGAAAGTCTTTACGTAGGAGAAGTCGCAAACGCGAGGATCAGACCGGCTTTACGGATCATGAAGCAGAACTTAACACTAATGTCAGCGATCCTTGCGGATCGAGCTCAAGCACTAGCGATGAGGGAGGTTATGAAGTCGTCTTTCGAAGCGTTCTTGATGGTCTTACTCGCAGGAGGCTATTCCCGAGTGTTTTACAGATCGGATCACAGTCTGATCGAAGAAGATTTCGAGAACTTGAAAAGGGTTTTCTGCACTTGTGGCGAAGGGTTGATACCAGAGGAAGTTGTGGACAGAGATGCAGAGACAGTGGAAGGAGTGATTCAGCTAATGAGTCAACCTACAGAGCAACTTATGGAAGATTTTAGCATCGTGACGTGCGAAGCAAGCGGAATCGGGATGGTTGGATCCGGACAGAAGCTACCGATGCCTCCGACTACCGGAAGGTGGAGCCGATCGGATCCGAACACTATCTTGAGGGTTCTTTGTCATAGAAACGACCGTGTTGCTAATCAGTTTTTAAAGAAATCGTTTCAATTGCCTAAACGGAGGTGAAGTGGAGAAGGAGAAAGAACAAAAAAGAAGGTTTGTGTGGGTGAGAGATCTGAAACTTGTTTCGTTGTGTAAAGGGCTTGAAAGTAATAAGTTTTTTTTTGGAGGTGGTTCTCTTGTAATTTTATTTTATTTTTTGTTCTTGTTGCTACAGAGGTTGATGAAGAGAGTTGTTTGTTGTTTGTTATTTACGATGGATATTTGTTCATTCTTTATTAGACGTGTTCATAAATAGAAGTTTTTTTTTAGATTTTAATGGGCCTTAAGCCGAACTTACGTGAAGCCCATATACATATTACTTTTTAAACATAAGGAAATCAAATTCCAAGATAAATAAATATCTGCCAAAACCCTATCCACATTAAACCTCCATTGCCTTCGTTTTCCTTCCTCAGTCACCTACAATGGCCTTGCCTATGTCTGGCACGCGCCACCTCACGCGCTCCCTCTTGTCCAGTGCTAGCTTAGTGGCTCCTCCTCGGATTCCTTACTCTGTTCACTGCGGTGGATATGGTTCCGGTCACGATGCGGTTGGATCTCGGTTAGGTTGCTCGACCCGGTTCGTCTCAATTCGATGCCGAGCTAACCGGTCAGGCTCCGCTTACTCGCCGCTTAACTCTGGCTCTAACTTCAGTGATCGGCCTCCGACGGAGATGGCGCCTTTGTTTCCGGGATGCGATTACGAGCACTGGCTCATTGTTATGGATAAACCCGGCGGCGAAGGCGCGACGAAGCAGCAGATGATTGATTGCTACATCCAAACCTTAGCCAAAGTCGTTGGAAGGTAAATCTACAGATTGCGTATGTTAAACGAGTTGTGTTTCTTGAATCTGTTCTGTTATTGTGTGAAATTTGGCAAATGAATGAACATATAGGGCATAAATTCTAATTGAATTCTCAGCAAGGGAAATGTGTCTGTTCTTCGTGCTCAGCTGTTTTGGTGATGGGTTTAAACTAATTGGAGTCATTGGATAGTGCCTGTGTGTTTTACTCTGTGTATGTGTTTGTTTTGTTTTGGTAGTGAGGAAGAGGCAAAGAAGAGAATCTACAATGTTTCGTGCGAGAGGTATTTAGGGTTTGGATGTGAGATTGATGAAGAGACATCGACTAAGCTTGAAGGTCTTTACTTACACTTCTCTCTTATGTTAGCTAGTGTTAACTGATGATAACGAGTATTCTAAAGTATTACTTTGTTTACGACAGGTTTACCCGGTGTTCTGTTTGTGCTTCCAGATTCCTATGTGGATCCTGAAAACAAAGATTATGGAGGTAATTGTTCCGCCTCTTATTCAAGTTTATTGGTTTTGGTATGGTTTCAATTCTAGATTGTTTCTGGTTTATCTCTCAAAATGAAATCTTTGCTAGTGCCATTGACATTGCAATTTTTTATTCTCATCTGTCTTTCTCGAAGCATGAAAGAAATGTTTTGAACTTTTGATCAGTCCATCTTGGCAAAGCTAATGAGTCTTTGGGCTATGGTTAGCTTTGTATGCTAATGGACTGATATCAACTATTTTCTCTTAGCCGATTTGGGCAGATAGTTAATAGTATATCTAACTGCAGGCTGGTTAAGATGAAAACATATAGTGCATGCAACTTTGAGTGCTTTTACATGAAAACAATTTTTGATTATCAGTCCATCTTGGCAAAGCTTAATGAGTCTTTGGGCTATGATTAGTTTTGTATGCTAATGGACTGACATCAAATATTTTCTCTTAGCCGATTTTTGCAGAAAGTTAATATAGTATCTAACTGCAGGTCGGTTTAGATGAAACATATATTGCCATCTTTGAGCGCTTCATGCTTCAGTTAGTCCATCTTGGCCTGGTGTGTGCATTAAATAGTGACATGTCTAAGTGCATATTGTTCGAGATGACATATATATAGCCATTAATAGTCAGTGCGTCCATCTTGGCAAGGTTAATGAGTCTTTTTGGCAGTGATTAGCTTTGAATGCTAATGGACTCACATCCAGATTCACTCTTTCTTGTTCTGTGCTCTTGGTATTGGAGAAGCATAGACTCAATTACGAGAGATACATTAGATCTCACATTTCTCGAATCAAATCACAACTATTACTCAAGAAGAACATTCACAGTGATCTTGAATTTCTGAATTTTTCTCTTGTTATCGACTTGCAGCTGAGCTGTTTGTTAATGGAGAGATAGTCCAACGATCACCAGAGAGGCAGAGGCGGGTTGAGCCGCAGCCTCAGAGAGCCCAAGATAGACCGAGATACAATGACAGAACTCGCTACTCTCGCCGCAGAGAAAACACACGATGAACTCCAATTTGAAGAAGATATACATACACCTTATCGAATAAAAGGAAAGCTAGGTGATGATTATGATGATAATGGTGATGATGATGGTAGTGATGATGTTGCTGCCAGGGGAAGATTCCGTGTTCCAGTCCTTTGCAGTGAATGGACCAACTTTGGATGTTCGACATGCTAAGTTTTGATTATACTCCTATGTAACATTTTTATATAATTATTATGTAAATTTGAGGTGTTACTGTTTTAGGAAAGACATTGGGTACATCGAATTTCGTTTTCCTTATTAGAACAAAGAATCTTTCTTTTTTTCTTTTTCGATTTCGTACCCATTTCTGTGGCAAATGGTGATTTTTTTTATTTTATTTCAATCAGTAAGTTCTTAAAGAATACTGAAGGAGACGATTACTCTTCTGTCCTTCTGTGGAAAATATTAAAATACTTTGGGCTAAAGAGAAACAATACAAAAATAAAAGGGCGATATGATGATTTCAACAAAAAACAAGGGGAATACGGAAAGAGTAAAGAAGTTGATTTTAAAATCCAGCGGACAAAATCTGCTGTCGAGGTTTTTTTTTTACCTCTCGCCCCCGAAAAAGTTGACGAAACTCTATACCGGAGGCGCTAGTTTTCGCCGTCGGCGAGGCTATTTTATTTTCCGGAGGTGCGACGATTCTCCTCCGCTTCTTTCTCATTCTTTTTTCTTCTCTCATGCCAAGCTTGTTTGTGCCTTCTCGTTGGCTGTATTATAAATAGCTGGATTGGTCGCGAAAGAATCACGATTGCTTCTTCGTTTCGACATATCTAGGGTTTGTATGAGCCTATAATTGCTGAGAACTTGCTATTAATTGAATGCCTGCGTGGTTAGTTGGCGTGAAAATGGGTTTTAGAGATTTTTCTACTCTGCGCCGTCTGGGTTCTTTAGGTCGTGGATTACTTAATGCGATTAGATTCAATTGGATCATAGTTGTAATTTTTTCGTTCACCTCGAAGTTTCTAGTCAACCAGTTAGGAAATGGTGCCGGGTTTTTAGAGGAGCGACTATATAGTTCCCTGTACAAACAAGGAAGTTTGGTTAAACTTGTTATCACTCGATTTTCTGGTGGTTGGGAACTTGTAAAATGCGATTGAGGATCTGTGAACCAATAGAAAATGTTGGAACAGTATTGTGGTAGCACATTGATCGGTTGCTGTTTCTGAGTTTTTTGGCTCCATGTATTTAGTAATTTTGAAGTTCCGATAGTGATACAGTTGTCTGTGTTGCAAGAGACGAGGGAAGAATTTTACTTGACGATGGGATACTGGAAATTGTTTAAACAAAATCATGAGTCCAGTTGTGCATTGGTTTATGTCCTATGTTCTTTGTCTTTTATAGTTTATGGTCTATGTCTGCTGATGATTGTGCTCTCTGCTTATTATCTCAAAGGAATAAAATAATCTGCCTTTTCTCCTTGAGCAAGCAGGATGAACGAAGTTAGTAAGCAAAAGGAAAAGCCTGGTGGACATGAAACGCTTGTAAATGAAGGATCTGCTGCTCGAACAAGACCTACAAGCGTTGAGGAGATTATGCTGAGGAGGAAGAGGAAAGAGTCCTTGGAAAGTGTGAAGGAGGAAATTGTGGGAGCAGCCCAGTTACTGGGTAACGATCTTGTTGAGAAGGCTTCGGACTATCATGAGTCTGGAAAAGGGTATGATAGATCCAAGAAAGTGAGTCGTGATGAGCGAGGTAAGAACAGTTCAAGAAAGAAAGAAGACACCATTTTTAGTTCTAGGGAAGAAAGACTAGATAAACCAAGGAAAGAGGACCCTGAGGGAGCAGCTCAGTTACTCGGTAACGATCTTGTAGAGAATGTCCCTGACTATCACGTGTCTGAAAAAGGGTTTGATAGATCTGAGAAGCTGAAGCATGAAGAGCTTGTTAAGGGCAGTTCAAGAAAGAAAGAAGAGGCCACTTCTAGTTCTAGAGAAGAAAAACTAGATAAAACAACGAAAGAGGACCCTGTTGGAGCAGCTCAGTTACTGGGCAACGATCTTGTTGAGAAGGTTTCTGACTATCGCGCGTCTGAAAAAGGGAATGATAGGTCCAAGAAAGTGAGGCGTGAAGAACGTGTCAAGGACAGCTCAAGAAAGAAAGAAGATGCCACTTCTAGTTCTCGGGAAGAAAGACTAGATAAACCAATGAAAGAGGACCCTTTTGGAGCTGCTCAGTTACTGGCTAACGATCTTGTTGAGAAGGTTTCTGACTATCATGTGTCTGAAAAAGGGCATGAAAGATCCAAGAAAGTGAGTCGTGAAGAACATGTTAAGAACAGGTCAAGAAAGAAAGAAGACGCTACTTCTAGCTCTAGAGAAGAAAGACTAGATAAACCAATGAAAGAGGACACTGTTGGAGCAGCTCAGTTACACCAAAAGGATCTTGTTGAGAAGGTTTCTGACTATAATGCGTCTGAAAAAGAGCATGATAGATCCAAGAAAGTGAGTCGTGAAGAACGTGTTAAGGACAGCTCAAGAAAGAAAGACGACGTTATTTCTGGTTCTAGGGAAGAACGACTAGATAAACCAATGAAAGAGGACCCTGTTGGAGCAGCTCAGTTACACCGAAACGATCTTGTTGAAAAGGTTTCTGACTATCATGCGTCTGAAAAAGAGCATGATAGATCCAAGAAAGTGAGGCGTGAAGAACGCGTTAAGGACAGTTCAAGAAAGAAAGAAGATCCCATTTCTAGTTCTAGAGAAGAAAAATCGATGAAAGAGGATACTGTGGGAGCAGCTCAGTTACTGGGTAACGATCTTGTTGAGAAGGTTTCTGACAATCATGAGTCTGAAAAAGGGTATGATAGATCCAACAAATTGAGGCGTGCAGAGCGTGTTAAAGACAGTTCAAGAAAGAAAAAAGAGGCCATTTCTAGTTCTACAGAAGAAAAACTAGATAAACCAGTAAAAGAGGAGGAGCCTTCTGCAAATAGAAAACGGAAGGCAGAAGGAGAGGGTTCTACAGCTGACCTAAAATTAATGGAAGAACATATTAAGGATAGACGAAGAAAGAAAGAGGAAACTAATTCTAGTTCTAGGGAGGAAAGACTAGATGAAAAGATGAAGAAGGAAGACCTTGCTGCAAACAAAAAAGTAAGAGTTGAAGGAGAATTCCCTACAACTGAAATAAAAACAATGACAGATAGAGATGGTTTTGATGTGGATACCAAAATGAAGGCAAAAAGAGAACGCCCTGCTGCAAAGATAACTGAAAAGCAGATTCATCCTCAGGAAACAGTCTGCGAACAAGCAGGAAGTGCTCTTGAAAAATTACCTGGTAGTAGGAAGCGTCTTAGAAGTCTAGTGGTGGCAGACATACCTCGAGATGAAAATAGTGTGAAATCTGACAATGGAAAGAAGAGAAAGAATCAAAATGGAGATCATATGAAGAATAGGGAGAGAAATATGTCAAGGAGGCATGATCCAGGAAAAGTGCACAATGTTGAAGTTTCAGAGAGATGGGAGAAAAGGGAACAGCCAAAATCAGACCAACGTGACATGAGAGAAAAAAGGAGAAGATCAAGAAGTCGAGATCATGGGCAAGATAGACAAAAAAGGTCATCCCCCTTACCAAGGGCTGAAAAGGCTACATCACGTCATAAAAGAGACCATGAGGAGCGCTCAGAAAATAGGTCGGGAAACCATCATTTTAATGATAATGAATACAAAGTGGCAAGCACAGTAAATAACAAGTCTAGACGGTATAGTGCTTCCAAAAGTGAACTTGGTGGATACTCACCACGAAAGAGAAGGGAGGAGGCCTCTGCCAAGGCTGCTTCTCCACCTAATCTTTCTTCTGAGAAAAAAAGTGCTAAATGGGATCTTGCACCTACTGTAACTGCTGGCATTTTCTCGGGCTCAGTTTTTTCTGGTCTCCAAGCAGCAACTCAGACAGCATATCCTACCATGAGTGAGTCTTCCTTGACGCTTTTGAAGCCATTTATGGAGGCATCTTTTAGGACGCCACCAGCAAGGCAGACCACTTCAGTGGATTCTGTTCAACTGACCGAATCCACCAGGCGTATGAGGAGACTTTACGCAGAAAATGTGCCAGATTCAGCCTCTGAGAAGTCTCTGATTGAATGCTTCAATGGCTATATGCTATCTTCAGGCTCCAATCACATAAAAGGAAGCGAACCATGTATAAGCTGCATTGTAAGTTTCTGGAGTATTACTTCCTTATTCATATCGCTCTTGTTATGTTTGTGGATTATATCACCTGATAGTCTTTTTGTCCTTTAAATGCAGATAAACAAGGAAAAAAGTCAGGCGCTAGTGGAGTTCCTTACACCACAGGATGCTTCTGCTGCACTCTCCTTGGATGGCTGCTCCTTTGCAGGTTCAACCCTCAAAATTCGACGCCCTAAAGACTATGTCGAGACAACAGTAAGAATTACAATCTCTACATTCTCTTCCGCTATAGAACTCTTGCCATCTGCTCCACATGTTTTAACTTTTAATAGTCATCTGGTTTATTTTGCAAGCTAGCTTAGCATATATTTCTTTGGTGTCAGCAGTAAGATTCAGTGGTTAATGTTTCCACTTTCAATACAGTTGATAACATGCTACTGAGACCTGTTGACTTCCTTTTAATGATTTAAGCTTGAATGCAAGTTGGCATTCAATTATTGTGATATATGACTGTTGTCCGGTGCAAGTTTATGTTACATTATTCACGAGTAGAGAGCATCAGTCCTCTTTTGATCCAGAAAGATATTCCAAGTAGACAGACATATGGAACTTACTAAAACATCTGGACCAATATTTTAGAGCACATAACCATGGTGTTGTCAGTCCAAGTTCTCGTTTAGTGATACCTTTTTCTGTTGAAACATCTTGATTGACTATGTTTGTCTTCTATAATCAGAGAAATTAGGAGACTTTATTAGCATCGATTCATGTTTGATTCAGTTTCAGATGTCATACCTGTGCCACTGCTTAAATCTACTATTGGGAATGTCAGTGGTGCCACTAGTTTATAAACTTTGTATTGCTACTTGAGAGTTTAAGAATGCAAGACAGCTGATAAACCACATCTGTTGATCTTACAACTGTAGGCAGATTTGGTGGGAAACATATGGTTTGATTTGTTCAGTAAGGTTATATCTTAGCCTTTTGTTCCAAGGATGGCCCTCTGAGAATAGAAATTTGGATGTCGTTAATGTAGATTCTATCATGGTTATAGGAAAATAATTTATGAATTTCCTCCTGTGATTGCTTGAAGTTTCCATCACATGATTCTCTAGCTGTGTTGAAGTCAAAGTGATTGTGAACTTGCAAAAGGTCTTGATTTATTGAGGTGTAATCTTATTCTTTGATTGCAATCGATTTGAAAGGCTTCTCTGTTTCTTTCACGTGCTGTTGTAGTACCAACAATAGGCGACACTTGAAATAATAATTACTGTAGTTTATGGATTCCTGCACTTGAAATAATATGTTTTCAAGCCACATGTGAAATCGTATTCTGACTGTCGTGTGTTGGAATCTCTTAAATAGGGTGTTTATGTTGGGTATGTCATAATTCACATTCAGGAGGCTGATGAAGCTGTCTGCTAAATAAGAAGACTCCCAGGTGTAGTGACGAGTTTGTGTGTTTCAAGTTTCTTTGCATTTTTCTCTCTCTTTGGGCTTTGGGGAATTTATAAAGATCCGCCATATGATTCCTGTGTGAATTTGGTTTACCGTTCTTGTGTTCTTTGTTCTTTTTGTTTAATTTTTTGGGTATCATATGATACCATATGGATCCTCGTTCTTCTCCGAACTGAATGTGGTTGTAATACCTGCCTAGGATACTATTTTTTCTTTTATCTGTTTGGTTATTTCTGTGTTTCATTCCTTAGCAGGATCAGATACTTGGTATTGATTGTTATCTCTATGCTTTAGTGATATAGCTTCTAAGAATTACATTCATGCCCTGAGCTTGTGCCACCTTCTCTTGAATGGATCCTCGGTCCATTGCTTATGATCAAACTCACTTATAAATGGTGAAACATTTGTAAAATTTACCTTCTCGCCTTAAAAAAGCTATTAATAATGAGATTTGGAGCCCCAACAAGGTGGAACAACCTTTTCTTGAGTCTAAGCGACTGAGGATTTTTCGTCTTTGTCTATGTTTGATCGGTTCTTGCTGTGATTTTCGGTTGAGTAGTTGTGTGAAAGTCTATGAAAAAGGACTGATTATCAAGGCTGTGGACTTTGTCCTTCTACTTGGCCTTGTAAACCAGAACCGTGCTTTTTGCTATGATTTCTGAGCTATGTTATGGTTACCATCCATGAAGCAGGTTTTCAGACGGTTGCTATTTTCATGCAGAGCGGTGAATTGGAGAAAAAGGAGCCAGCCACAAATGCACTAAGTGACAATGTGGAGGACTCATCGAACAAGGTAGAAATTGATGACCTAAATTTGCTTCTTTCGACAGTGGGAAAACATTTTTATATTGAAAAGAGTGTAGAATATCTTTTAAATATCTCTAAACATCTTTCTTTTATAAAGTAATTGTATAGGTCAGTGACCCATGGTTTATCTTCAGAACAAATTTTTGATTTTGTGCGCACGGTTTCGATACTACTGTAGTTTGGAAAATCTTGCTCTAGAGATCAAAACATCGGTACCATCTATATTTGACTTGGTCCTTTTCATTCATGATCAGAGGCATATCTTGGACTTTGACTGCACGTTATTTCCTGACAACTTTTATATCCTTTCCCGTTTAATTCGGTTGTAGTAGTTTAAAATGAAGGATTTTAGCTACGTTAGAGTTAAAAACGTAGGAAGAAATTATGCATGTCAGCTTTCTTGTAACTGCTGATATTAGCATATGTTATGATTGAAAGCTTGTTGATATTGGTAGCCAAATGTGAGACCACTTCACTATTATCTTAAACCGAATACATACTGAGAATAGAACTGTAATTCTCTCTGCATCTGCGGCATCTTTATGGTTGATAATGTTGAAAGAGTTAAATCTGTTTTTGGATATGCTAGTTGCTTGCTATTAATTTCTTTTTCTATCAAGCTTGCTGTTGATTCTAATGTACTTGTTGCAGATCTTTATTGGTGGATTTCCAAAAGCAATTTCACCTGAAATGGTATGCTGAGCTGTCATTCTTTCAAAACTTTTGATACGTTCAGTCTCATATTGGTCTCAATTCTCCTATTATTATAATTCTATAATGTTTTCAAATTCAAGGATAGTCTGATTCCTCTTTGCTGCTTTTTCAGCTAATGGAGATTGTCAGCGTCTTTGGACCTTTGAAAGCGTACCGCTGCGTGAACAACAACGATCTCAATCAGCGATGCGCTTTCCTAGAGGTTAGAAGATGCTTTTATCTTGGCTTCCTCTGTGGCCAATATATATGTGCCCCAAAGTTCAACTCAGATACCCCATCATACTTGGCCAGCTTGATGTAGTTATTGTGATCGTTTCAATTAGATGTGTTCATTTTCTGGTTTGCATTAGAAAAAAAAAAAAATCCTTGAAGTTGTAAAAAGTAACCATGAATGTGACTGTAGTTCCATCCACATATGTATTAACTCTTGTTACAATTGTATGCCTCAGTACACGGATGGATCTGTTACCCTCAAAGCTTGTGCTGGTCTTAATGGAATGAAGTTAGGTGGCAGTGTAATAACTGCTGTTTGTGCACTTCCTGATGCATCGTCCGTTGCGGTAATTCAATGACCCAACTTTGCTTTTTTTAGTTCATGTTCTGTTTGTATGGGTGACATAGAACAGAAATTCCTGTAGTTACTTTTGAGAGTGGTGTGGTATATAATGTGTTGCAGGTGAATGGGAATCCACCATTCTATGGTATACCTGAGCATGCAAAACCACTTCTTGGCAAGCCTAAGCATGTTCTAAAGCTTAAGAATGTGGTAAGGAGAATAGGGTTATTTTTTTCTTGTAAATCTTGCCCACATAAACTATGTGAGGGTATATTAAAAATTCCTTTCTTTCTTGTTTGACAGGTTGACCCAGAAGATCTACCTTCGCTTTCCGAGCCAGAAGTGAAAGAAATTCTGGAGGATGTACGGTTAGAATGTGCCAGGTTAAACTCTGAGATCATTCTTCCCATGAGTTTATTGAGCTATAAAAAGCTAGTAAATTAAGAAAATAGACCTCTGCGTCTTGTTGTGATGCAGGTTTGGGGTTATAAAATCAATAAATATCGTGGAACACCAGAGCAAAGATATTAGTGGTTCGAAAACAGATGCACCGTTGAACCCAGATTCTAAAGAAACGAATGTGTCAGTGATTCAGGAGAAAGACGAGGGATCCAAGAATGTAGATCCTGGAGAGGTTGTCAGGCCAGACAGTTCGACAGGTGAAGACAAGTTATGTGAACCGTGCTCAGATACTGCCGCTGAGACAAACACTCAAGCAAATGAAGACCATGACTCCACTGAACCTGACCATTGTGAAAAGATTGTTGGAGAAACTGCACAGGACGAGGCAGAGAATCCGCAAGAAGTAGGATCAGCTCGTGCACCGGACGAGGCAGAGAATCCGCAAGAAGAAGTAGGATCAACTCGTGCCGTCAAGACAAGATGGGATACTGGCGACAAGATAGAGGAAGAACAAGACCCCAGGGATGTATTTGAGCCGGGTTGTATCTTCATTGAGTACGGAAGACCAGAAGCCACACGTGATGCAGCACATTCGTTGCACGGAAGGCTCTACGAAAACCGGATAGTGAAAGCGGAATATGTATCTAAAGAGGTTTACCAAACCAGGTTCCCAAGTGGGTAATAATCCTGATCCACCTCCCACAAAAAGTGACTAGTCTCTGATTCTTCTTATTTTGACCACATAACGGTTCAAACCGGGTTCAGAGATACATAGCATCGAAAATCTTAAAAAATAATCTCTTTGTAATCGTTGGGATTGATGAGGTTGGTTTTTCATCACCACATGTGTCTCGTTACTTTTGTGCATTCGAGAATCTTAAGTGTCAAAGATGAAACTGAACTTTTGTTTTTGGTGGCTAAGGTCCGGTTTTTAGGTTTTGCTGTGACCCGGTTTGCGTTCGGTACTGAGATTGGCCGATGAACTGAAATTCTGATTTGACGAGAACCGGAATTGAAATAAATGTTGTTTGGTATAGAGAACGTAAACCTTCAGGATGAGCAAGAGGTTTTGTTTCCTTTTCTACAGATAAATGAAAAGAAGCCAATCTCCATCTTTATCCAATCCTCTCGAAGCAGTAGCAACAACAGAAAATGACGACAATGGCGACGCAGGGGGCTTGGCTACGAATGACCTCATCACCGAAGTCCGTCGCAAAGTCAACGGTGACTTCAACGGAGCTCGGATTTCTCACCTCCCAGCTCAGCGGCGTAAGAATCTCCAATGGTGCTCCCAGTGACGTCATCAATCGTATCTCCGTTCCTTCCTTTCTGGGTCTTCAGCCAATTGTCGCCCGTAATTCCCCTTTTCCTCATTCCTTCTTTTAATTTTCATTCATGTCCAACTTCGAAATCCGAATTCTTTTTTGGGTAATAAAAGTGAGCAGTGTGTTAGACTTTTGCCTTGATTTTGATGCTATGTCAAATGCCCCAAAATTGAACAAACTTGGATGATTTTGAATGCAGAAAGGAGTTCAAGATATTACTTGGTTTTTCCTTGAATTTGCTTCTTCTTCATCATGAAACCCTTCTCTTTATCAACTGACATTTCAAAACTTTGCAGCCTCGTGTTTCCCCAGTTTTTCTCATCTTTGTATTAAGCTATGACTTTGATATCTCTGAGTCTGAAACATTTGCTCCGTTCTCTTGAAACTTGTTTTGTTTTCATTTGTCAGGTAGAATCTGCCCTTTTACTGGAAAGAAAGCAAACAGAGCTAACAAAGTTTCCTTCTCTAACCACAAGACCAAGGAGTTGCAATTCGTCAACTTACAGTACAAAAAGGTTTGGTGGGAAGCTGGGAAACGTTTTGTCAAGCTTCGTTTATCAACTAAGGCCTTGAAGACCATTGAGAAAAACGGGCTCGATGCTGTTGCCAAGAAAGCCGGCATAGATCTTCGCAAGAAATAGAAAAAGCTGGTAGATCATGATGAGTTTATTGTATACATTTCTTGCTCCTCCTTTTGCACTCATACATTTCCTTCTCGATTTGGTAAGTATCAATGGAATTTTTCTGAGTTGAAATCAGAATCTGTTTTCTTGCGAGCCAGTTTTTGTTTTCCTTCTTGAGCGGTTAAGAAAAGACTTAAAACAGAAACGAAAACAAACTCTCACACACAGGTGACCAGAAAAATACATTTCATGCTTTCGTTTTATGTATCTCAGATTATATCATTACAGTTATCAACTGAATTCTCAGGTTTTCCTTTCGATGATTTCTTCATCGATGCTTCTCCTCCTACTGATCCTTTTAGTTTCCTCGGTCGCGATGTAGCCTTCCTTGGAGGTGCTGAACCATCAGGAAGATGATTAGAAACTTCCGTGTCTGGAACCGAGATACCACTACGCCTTCTACGGACTGAAGGTTCTTGATCATTCGATGAATCCATTGACCCGTGAGTGCTGCTTCGATTATGTCTTGACTGCTTCGGTGGTTCATCTGAAGTTGCAGCATTTCCGCTGCTTCTTCTAGGCGGAGACCCGTTCGGGTTCGGACTAGCCGCTGCCCCGGGTTTCCGCCTTGTTTTCTGCTTTGGTTTCTCGTTGGTGCTCGGAGGAAGTAATTCTTTTAGCCCGGCTCCACGTTGGTTCATCGCTGTTGAGATAACCGTCAATTCCTCGAACCGATCCAAAATTTTCCATCAAAGCTTGACACTTTAAGGTGAAAAATCAAACACAGAAAGAAAAACGAACCTTGAGGGTTGTATTTGTTGGAATTTCCTCTGGAAACGACTTGACCTTTCTCATGTTCTTGAGGTTTGAAGTCACTCATCTGTGGTTTTTTCCCCCAAACAAGCAATGATGATAATGAGTATACAAACGTATGGCTATGTACAAAGATATACGTATCAATGTACGAATGTATGATCGTACCCAGCTTGGCGGATTGGTGGCTGGACCATCGGAGCCAATGTGGGCAACATGCTTTACATCGGTAGGAAATCCAATCTGCATCTCCTGCTCTTTCTCTTCGTCTGCAACAGAATGAATGTCTCGATGTATTGACTTGTGACACAATTAAACAACAGAGAATTTTGAATTTCTTCATGTTTGTGGAGACTCACCAAAAATCTGAGTAATGTAACGAAGGCCCTTTAGAAGGCCTTTCATCGTCGTGGCCATTGATCAATCAAGGGTTGGTTCCGGTTAGTGTGTGTATCCACACGCCGGAGACAACCGCCTTTTTGTTCAAGATTTGACGATTGCTACAGCTCTGTAACACCCGTAAACCTAACTTGCAGGAAAAGCAAACGAAGAACAACAAATCAACAAAAATGGTCGCAACGCACAAACAAACAAAACAAAAAAGACAGAGAAAATAGCAAAATCTAATGACTAAACCTTGAACGCATGGATTTTCTCTTGACGAGAAAAAATGTTGAAATTTTTTGAAGAGAGAGAGAGAGGGAGAGAGAAGGATCGAGAGATCTCCGAGAAGTTATTGGTTGAGATCAACCAAGAGAAGAAGAGGGAGAGCACTAAGTTTTTGTTCTTTTTTTTTGTTTTTACCAGAGAAAAAAAAAGAAAATTTTTCAAAGCTGTAATTTACAGATAATAAATAATTTTATAATTAGATTGTTGATGGTAATGGAGGCAACGTAGAGTTAATCAAACCCTCCATGGGAAACAAGTTGTCAAGAGGATTTTCCGGGTCCAAAGGAAGGAGACAAAGACCACACCAAAACTTACAGTATTAATCCTAATTAACATTTTCATATATTATCCAAACATATATTTAATTTTATTTTTATTTTTATTTTTTACGTGCGGAAATCTGTTATTGTAATGGAGATCTTAGATACAAATATTGGTAAGTATACCATCAAATTTCATTTGATTTAAACAAAAAAAAAAGTTTATCGGAGCATATTAATTGTAATTTTTTGTAAGGAAATTTTCAGATGTTTTTTTTGTTAAAGATGCCAGCTAGCTGTTTAAATCCTGTAACATCTGGACATACTAATTGAAAAATTTCTCTCAGAATAAAGTGATAAGATTGATAACAATAAAAGAGGTAACAAACACTAACGAGAAGAAATGATAAGAGTATTCGTATAATCTTATAATATAAAGTGAACATTCAGATAGAAACCGAAATTTATTCTGTTTCTTTGGCGGGTAAAACGAAAGATTTAGAATCCGAAGAGGAGTAACTTTAAACGGGCAAAGTCTTCGGCAAAGCAGATTCGATAACCTTGATGGCTCAAGAAGCTTTCATGTCGTCCATACCGACGCTAGCCTGCGAAAAAAAGCAAAAACAAGAATAAAAGAATCAAAGCCTGTGATGCAACTGAAGAAACTGTGATGATTTTAAAGTTTTTGATATCATTGTTTACCAGAAACTTGTGATTATCTTGAAGAAACGGACCAAACTCAGAGCAAAACCTTTCCATGTCGGCGTAGATGTCACCAGAACCAGATATGACATCCATGAACTTCTTCCTGTCTGGAGCAAGCTTTAAAGCCATCTGATAAAACAGTTTACGGTTACTCAGGATATCAAAATGAGATCAGTTTGCAGAAGATGTGGATCAAACAGAGAAAGGAGATAAAGGCGCAAGTAAGTACATACAGAGAAGCTAGAGCTGGCGAGCCATCCGTGCCATTTCTTGAGCGTTTTTTGGTATGAGTCACCACAAGCTAGTGACATTGACCAGTCTTGATGTGCTACCAAGTTGCGAAACAGCTCCACTAAGAAATCCATTGCTCTGAAAGAATCAATATATATGATATATCTGTTTCTCAGAAGCAGTTCTATTCGTAATTAAGGTATGTATCGTTTACAGCCGATATTGTTTACCTGGTTAACCAGAGAAGACCGTTGGTACAACTCGACGATCCTTTTGCTGTCTTAGACTCAATTTCAACTTGAACAAACGTGTACAAGTACTTGAACTTGTCGGGATCAGACAAGTAGTTCTTCTCCAACCTCTACACAAGAGACGGACCAATATTTTCATATTGTAAGACAATAATAATCCAATGCCTAGAGGTCATGCCGCTAGTACGAGACATTTCAGTAGCCTATTCTCCGCTATCAGACGTACACATTACTATGGAAGAAGAGCAAGAACAGGGCCAGGCAATGCAATTTTTTATCAGTGGTTTGTACTGTGTACGCTAAATGGATTTGTGCTCCTCGATCATCAAAATTGTGGGAACTAGAAGAGAATTTTACCTGTATGTTTCCACCAATGTCAGACTTCACGAGAGTCATAGCGGCTCCAAACTTATCTGAAAAATAGAAACCAAAGAAAACGAAGTCATGAAATAGGAACCACAACATTTGTAATTTCAGGATAAGTCTTACATTTCATAAGAACCATGAACAATTAGAAAATATACATGAGCTAATAATAGTGTTGAAGAACAACGAACAATCACAAAAAAAAATGTCAAAAACTCCACTCAAAAGCATTTAGACAGACGAAGAAATAACAGAAAAGTTTCTCCCTTTGTTACCAATAACAGGTAAGATCGTCTTGCAGAGCTCTAGAAAAGGCTTCGTAAGCATCTCGCCTTGATCAGACTTGACATGCTTCATTCCTTCCAAACAAGGCGTGAACACAGTCCCTTCCATTTTCAACTTTGACTTAACTGAAAATGAACAAAAGAGGAAAACCCAATATTACATTTCGCTGTTTAGAAACAAACATTATCCAAATTACTCAATGAACAATGGATGATCCAGTGACTACCATCTTCCTAAAAGTTAACAATGAGGATAATCAACAACATTATACAAACCCAAAAAACCAAAACTCATAAAACAATTAGTGGGGGATCTGAAACTAATTTCAGCAACCACAGAAACAACACTCAGAAAAACATAACTCAAGCAAGCATAAAGAAATGGAAAATGTAGAGCTAAAAGGTTATGAATTGTATTAATCAACTAAGGAAATCACTTATAAAAATTAGTCAAATCCATACGGATAAACGAAACAGTCAACAATTTTTATACATGCAGATACAGAACTATTTAAATCAGCTCCATTACACTTGAAACTCAGACCGAGAATAAGACCCACGTCATAAACATGGCGAATTTCATCAATCCGATCGAATCAGAGATCTAATTTCAATGAAACCAATCGGATCCATCGATCTAGCATAGCGTTATACCAGCGTGGGAAGACGAGAAAAAACGAAAAAATGATTCGAGATCTATCGATCAAGCTACCGATTGAATGAACGAGAAAGACGAATCTGAGGCCGATCTACAACGGAGAAGGAGAAGAAATCTTACCTTTTTCCTGAGAATAAAAAAACAAAATGTGGGATCAGATTCTGCTAGTGATGTATTGCTCTTCGCTCTCTGGAGTTTTAGAAAATTCTGTGCTTTTTTAATTTTAGTAGGTGAGTATCGGCGCTACGTGCGGGTTTCTGTTTACATTAGGTAATATGATTCATGCCGAGCCAACTTTTTCTATAATGGTGAACATACTTCTTTGAGAAACTCAATTATAAAGTTTTCATATTTTTTTCAATCTTGAGACACTAAAATTCAATCTAAAAGCAATAACATTTATCGGATATTCAAAAAAAGTTTTTTGAGTTTACTAACCGATGCAAGTTTTTCCTTTGTCCGACTAACTTCCCATTAATCGGTTTCTAGAATCTTAAAATTATCCTTTTAAAAAGGCAGCTACAAGTTCCATATCAAATAGGAATTCCTGAAAATGAAAAGACATCATCCCCGTCGCTGCCATCTAGCATCTCAAATATCTCCGGTTATCCTCTGTTCTAAGATGTCTGCTACTCTGCTTTACTTGCTTAATCATCTTTTCTATCTATGCTGAAAACATAGTCAGACATGTGAGAACATTATTACTTCTTTATATACACTTAACCATTATACAAAAATCAAAGAGTATACAAGAGTTGCTAGCAAAGAGTTTTTGTGGCCCTTGCCCGACTATATGATGCTATGTAAGATCATTAATGGCGAGGCATAAAGTGTGGTTCGATTCCTGTGGAAGTTATGTCTAATTTCAATAATCTTAAATAAACTCATGCTATATGTGAAGTATGTTGGTTGATCGTGTATTTAATACTGGTTTAGGTAATCTCCAAAATTTTGAATTATTAGAAAAAGGGGCAGCTTTGCTCGGTATAAACCTAAAGAAGAAAAACATTACAAAGGGACATGTATAAAGTTTTTGATGAGTACCTATGCAATGGCGTGACGCATCTTTGTCAAATCAGTATTCATTTTAATGACAGTTTACTCCAGGATTTTCTTCGGGTCTTTGATGGAGCTTATAAGTGCATTTGCATATGAGTTTGCTTATTTAAACCCCAAAACAAAAACACGAGATCTGATTAATAAACTCCAACGCATTTTAAACATATAGGAAAGAAATACACTCTATCTGTCAGAATACAGAAAAAAACAAGCTATTAAATACCTTGACTACGCTAGAAAACCGTTCAAAAAGATTCATCCTAGCACCAGCACCACCCACACCATGACCATTGCACAAGCTAATCTCAGATCGTTAACTCTCAAAGCTCCATCTCTCATAGATAAACAATATTCATTTGCAGTTTAACAATCAGCATAGCAAAGTTATGACTGAAGTTATAGAATACTTAAATCATAGATAAGAAAACAACAATCTTTTTACATAAACATATAAAACTATTTCTGCAAAAACTAATTTTGTTGTACTGATTATTTTGTAAACATATAAACTTTTAAATTATAATTTTTTGTTTTAAAAATGTTGTGTAAATGATATCAATCAAAATCGTTTAAAAATTAACGATAAGATGACTTTTATTCTAACTAAAAGTCTAGAAGTTTAGTTAGTTGTTGTGTTTTTTATTGAATATATGAATATTTACCGAAAGCGAGAATTTGCGTTTATATAAAAATCAAACAGAATATATAATATATTACATAATAAAACTCATTTCATTATTGGTCGGTATTAAAAATAACACGTAGTATCAGTTTGAATTTTGAACATATCAAGCTTGTTCTTTTTAATGTTTGTGGATTTTTTCCTCGTTGTTTAATGTTTGTTTGTAGTATCAGTTATTTTATGTAATTTTTACTCTTCTACTGTTTGGTGTTTATGTATATGTTATATATATTTCTGTTTTAATATGTGGGTGTTAATTTGTGGAATAGATTTATATATTATTTGAATGACATATTGGCAATTTTTCGAGTTTTTTTAGAGTTGATAGTAAATACTATATGGTATATGTTTTGTTGTAGTCGTGAATATTGGTTTTTTTTTAAGACTAAGCAGGTGCGCAAAATAAAGCATTTGATATATTATTGAAGCTTTGGTTTATTAAAATTATGAGTACAAAGTAACATTTGAAGACAATAATGAAATGGGAAAAAAATTGCAAAGTTCTTCGAAAGTAAAAGATTAAAAAAAAAACTCAAAGCTTTTAAGAAGAGAATTGGCAAAAAAAATTTAAGACTACAAAATTGTAGTTCTTCTAGTTGATACATTGTGTAAACAAATTTGACCATTTGTTTGTAATAGTAGCATTTTAATCATGTGTTATCAATATCATTTAAGTTACACATGAATGGAGGCATCATTGTCCATAGTGAATTGATATATTCTTGCTTCCTAATGATACCAATCCCATGTAACACAGTTTTGATATTCTTCCAGCTGTCCAACATAGTTTATCCATATATTGTTTTCCTATATCGAATTCGCCTGTGCACAGATTGATAGAGATACACAGCTTCATGGACGGGGCCATGTTCATTTGGAGCTTGCTTCAACTGAGTTAAACCTACAATACAAAATTTAATTGATTACTAATATAACTGGACTTGTCGAAGCTAGACTTGACCTTCGATTATGGAAGTGTCACCCAATATTGCATTTAAGGTATGATTATCTTGAAGTAAAATCATATATATGATAAAATGAATAAATTAAACCGAAAATATGGCTTAAGGCCATTAAGGGAGGCATGTCTCCGAGGCTATCAAATGCTAATCCTCAAGGACAATAAACATACACAAAATTAGACTACTTGGTCATGTTAACTGATCGGTTCTCCCCTTACCGTTGTCAATGTTTACTGAAACGGTTTTGTCTGTCTTCGATGAGAAGAAGCTTTGTCAATCGGTCTGAAGACTACAACCAACATTCTTAAGATAGCAAAGCGCTGCTTCTGCGTCCTGCTCAGCCGCTATCTTCTTCTTGTTCTGTCGATCCCCGAACACTCCAAAACCATTATCCGAGAATCCTTCCTGATTTCAATCATAGCTTGGGCTATAAATCTGGACAAGACCAAAAAATAAAAAGCCATAACCGAAAGGAAAGTCAGCTTAGAAAGCATAAGACTTTAAGTTTTTTGCTATCTTGTCTAGTAAAAAGGGTAGCAAGTAAAACTATTTAACATGTATTATGCTATTCGAAAATAGTGTCTACTTCACCACATAAACAGGGGAAAGAGTCGGTAAAAGTGATCAGAAAATCACCATGAAGAAGATACAGTTAGTCATTAAGATAAGAAAAAACATATGAATTCCATGATGACTTCAGATTTGCTGTGAGAAGCCGCCCGAAATTAAGAGGAAACTCGCTTGAGCTTGTCCAGTTGGAGCTCATGTATGCCCCATTGGTGTTTCAGGTGAGTGCAAAAATTTTAGTATAAGGTAAATAAATATACTACCACCGTAAGACCTAATTGGAGTTGTGTAAGAATAAATCAATTACCATTCTGGACGCTTGCGAAATTGGAAAATTTTAGCCAATGAATTTCAGATAAGGATAATCAATAATCGAATCTCTGCTCCAGCGATCGGATTGTGATAAATCTTAAGTGAAACAACGCGAGAAATCACTTACCCTTGCAACATTTCCGATTCTACGACAGATGTGATGTCAGTCTCAACTCGCTGTCACAACGCATTTGCTTCTGTGAAGCAGACAGCGGCTGTTGGTCCTCCACCAGATCCGGCCATGGCTATGATAATTTATGTAGAAGCATTTATCTGAAGAGTAAGAGGGTAGGAACAAAAGCTATGAAAGGCTTGGTGGAGAGCTTTAAACGATTGTGCAGATTTGGAGGATGAACACATACAAACAATCAGATCAGAGGATGGAGTGATCGATGGACCCAATATCAAAATTACGAAACGATGCGAAGGGAAAACAAAGTTAACCAAAAAGAGAAGGGGAAAGGCATGGAGATCGGAAAGCAGCTGAAGAAGGAACTACGCGAAGGAACGACGCCGAAGCCTAAAGATATTTATATTCCTAAGCCACTTAAACCTATCAGAGAAGATGACGAGAAGTTATTGCGATGCCCGGAGTCAACAATGGCCTCTTCTTCCTTAGACTCAAGTAAGAACGCAAAGATCTTCCGGTGGAGTGAAGAAGCAATGAATCATGGGGGTAGCAATGAATCATGGGGGTAGTAAGCTTCCCAGAGCGCATTGAATCTAAGGAGATCGGTGTTTTCAGGATCATCATGATCCACCTGCGGATTTGAGCAGAATGATTTTTACTCGAATCTAAATCAACTAAAAAGATCGGAATCAAAAGTTTGAGAGAGGAATTAGGAATTACCAAACGGAAATGAAAGGAACGGGATATGAAGTCTTAAAACGAAGAGGAAGCTGAGAAGCTACAAAACGGAAACGGAATGGGTTTCAGAACTCGAATTGGCAAGGGAAAAAAATGGAAACGTGTCGTCGCCTAGTATTCTGATGTGGCGAGCTGCTGGAGAGGTCCCTCCTCTTTTCATATATATAATTTTAAACTGTTATCGTTTTGCAGATTAAAAAAAAGTCAATAATTTTGTTATACGCCCAAACATTACGGAATTATCTGATAATAATGCTAACATTTATTTTTTGGTCAATTACACCCATCTCATGGGAAGAAAACAAGTAATTGCATTTATTTTGCTAAACCGACGAATGAAAAAACAAATATGTTAATTTACTTACAACAGTCAGTGTAATTTCAGAGTTATTCCGGATACCAATTGCATCTTTGATTTGTATGATCTCAGTTTTCTAAAGTATAAACACGTTCTAGAACTTTCCGAGTGCTCACAAACCTAACGGAGAAAAAACTCAAAATTTCAATCCAAGTTTAACCTCCAATCCCAACCCAAAAAAAGCTTCACGTATACAATTTATATGATACAAAGTATAAACATTTCAACTGCTCCCTTAGTGAACTAAGCTGCATTAGCGTCGAGCTTTAAGAATGATTGTGCAGCCACCTTTTGATACTTGACACTTTGAAGTCTTTAAGTGAGCAAAGAAAAGGATTAAGCAACCATGTTGCTACTTTCGATTAGGATAAGCTGTGATTATCTCCTGTTGAGAATCTAATGTGTATATAACAACAGATCACATCTGAAACAATATCAACGAGACTTCGTTTCGGATGTAATTTGGTAACAAACTACTTTTAATCTAACCATATTGGAAACACCCTAGAGAGGATCAAAGAGTCCCACTAATGCGGTCTTTCGACTTTCGTATACATATGCAAGACCAAAAGTATTTGACATTTCATAAAGATTTTTCATATTTTTAGAAATATTAGTTGTTCAAGTGAATTTGGATCTCCTACAAGGTAACTGGAAGCATTTCTGCTTTCTGGGTGGTGGTTCGGCTTCTAGTGAGCAAGTGGAACCTCTGCACGCAGAAAAAGGTTAAAGACAAAAAAATGCATGAGATATTTGATGGGATATTTTTTGATAACACTTGTACGTTCAAATTATAGAAAAGAGCAACTCAAATGAAATGATAGTTCATTCATGTCGATATATTTTGTAAAATTTTAAATAGTTAGTATTACAAATCATGATTAACACAGAACCAATTGTTAAAATGGATTGGTCCATGAATTTTATACACTAGTTTAAAAATGTCACAATTTTCAATGTTAAATATTTTAAGATTCTAATAGGTCTCCTTTAGATGAAAGCGAGAACACCGACATCTCATAAATACTACAACAAGATGGACTATTTAGAAAATAAAAAAAAAATATTTATTATCTCAATACTGGATTTTGATACCATATTAGGAATCACAGTGTTTCAACTCAAAATCAATCGATCATGAATTGATTTATACATGAATCTTATAAACCAATTTAAAAATATCTCAATTTCTAATGTTGGACATTACAGCATTCTAAATTTCTAATAGCTATAAATGAGGAATTGGCCGTCGCGATAAGCATAACAGGTCGAGTGGGTAAAAACTATGATTAGGGGTGTCAAAATGGGTAATCCAAACCAAATCAACCTATATCCAAATAGTTTTGAGATAAAATGGGTAATGAGTTAATCAAACTCGTTTAACTAATGGTTTGGATCAATCCATAACTCAATAAAATTAATAGATTAATGGTTTTAATGGATTGATCCATAAACTAATTTCATAATAATTAAATATTTATCATAATTAATATAATAAATAATCATGACCAACTTTATCTAAAAACTATTTAGTGAAAAAATTTCTGGATTTCGGCGGGAAAATTACGGTTTTGCAAATTTTGCTAGAAAACTTCCGGCAAGATCGGACTAAACTTGCCTAAACAGTATCTCAATTTCAATTCAAACATCGGTCCATGTGTTTATAAATTTTAAAGGGAAAACTGCAGGATTACGATTTTTGGCTGGAAAAATTATGGATTTGCAAATTTTGGGGGGGGGGAAATAGTAAATTTCTAGATTTTGTCAGAAAACAGTGGATTTACAGATTTTGGCGGGAAAATTGCGGTTTTTTAAAATTTGGCGGGAAAATTGCGGATTTGTAAATTTTGGCTGGAAAAATATAAATTTTCGGATTTTGGCAGGAAAATTGCAGATTTCTTGATTTTGGCGGGAAAATTGCGGATTTGTAAATTTTGGCAAGAAAACTGTAAATTTCCGGATTTTGGCGGGAAAATTACGATTTTGTAAATATTGGCGAGAAAACTGTGGATTTGTAAATTTTGACGGGCATATAGATATTTGCGGAAAAATTGCAGATTTACAAATTTTGGCAGAAAAACAGTGGATTTCCGAATTTTGGCGGGAAAACAGTGGATTTCCGAATTTTGGCGGGAAAAACTGTGTATTTGTAAAATTTGGCGAGAAAATTAATAAATTGATTTTCATGAGAGATTTGTGATATTGTGGTTTTGGTATTGCGGATTTTTTAGGGTAATTTTGAATTCTTGATTTTCATAAAAATNTTTGATTTTCACAAAAATGTGAAATTGGTTTTTGGCGGATTTAGCAAAAAAAACTGCAAATCTAAGCTAAGATATTTGATTTGGTTATATTTGA